>JAADJG010000105.1:0-20984 GCA_012932025.1 Fusarium austroafricanum | reverse complement strand
CTTCTTCTTCCTTCAACACATACAACAAGATACCACTCTTCAATCGACCTTCAAGTCTTCAACTAAGATACCAAGCTTCCATGTCAGTTAACCTGCCCAGGCTATGATCCCTCTCGCTGATATCAATCACAGCTACACCGTCGCGATGCCTGTACGCAATACCATACAGCCGAGGTTCCGGGATTATCGCCTAGGGGCCTACAACCCGACCACTACCTCTATCAGAGGTGCCTTTAACAATGCTAAAGACAAAGACCTTGCCGATATCGGTATACAGGCAAGAGTGGTCATAGACACTTTCAACAAGTCGGATGATGTCTGGCGAGTTAAGGCGGCTATCTTTAGCTGCAGCCTGATCGTACTGATCAGCGATCTTGATCCGGATAATTGGAAGTCGGACGAAGGAACACTATATAAGCGGGAAGAAAGAAGAATTATGTCTACTGAAACAGTATAGACTGTATATACTATTTATTATTTATACTAAATTTAAAGCTTAATAGAGCCTCATTCGAGAACTACTTCTATACACCGCTGTTTAAAAGCAAGCATTAAGCCAAAATACCAACTAAGAGCCCTTAAAAGAAATTATACCTTGGTGAGGTCCTGTTTCAAACCCGGAACTACAAGGCCCTTGACCTTGCCGCCTGCAACGATAAAATCGACCTCGTCAACAGGAAGGCGTTGATATCGGAATTGATCGACTTGAAACCAGGTATGGCAAGAATTATCGAAGGGGCTCGTTGACTCTTCATCGGAGTTGGTCTCAAAAGTGACTCGCCATCGTTCGTCATTGCCGATTGGATAGATTCGAGCGTCGTTCCGCCCTGTACCATCACCTTGTAACTGGTCCCAAGCTTTCAAGATAGATTTTCCATTACTGGTCCATTCTTTGATACTGAGGCCAGGTCCCTCATCGACAGACAAAACCAAGGAGGAGCTATTGCCCAGGTACCGACCTGCATACCTGCTGCGGGCTTGGGACCTCGCCAGTTGTTCCATGATCGGGATAGTCTTGGCGGTAACTTGATGCAATAAAGCAAGTGAAGCGATGTATGAATCGACCCCCGCCGCGTTGATAGTGAAACCAACGTCGTATTCCGGGATCAATGCAATGTACGCTGCGTATGTTCCAAAGTTTCCTGACTTGGTGAAGACGTCAACTGGGCGTGGCAAAGGCGTAAGTGAGACAGTACGGAAGACTTCCCACGGCATGCCAACAGCACTGTTGAGTGAGGAGGTAAACTCAGTCGGTTGCAACCAAGAGTTGGTTTTTGGATGTGACAGCAGTTTGTGGTTCAGAATCCCACGCACAAAACGAGCCAGATCATCGGGTGTTGCGTATAAGCCTGCAGTTCTGAATAACTTTAGTGATATTCTTTCTGAAAATTGAGAGAATCTTACGCGTTATTATTGCCCAAAGGCATTTCGACCCACTTCGATCCGCCGTCGATCGGAACAATTGCCCTTGATACGTCCTGTAGCGTGAAGTCCACCGCAGTTGACAAGCCTAGAGGCTTAGATATTTGTTCCGCAATGATCTCATTGTAGCCTATGCCGGTCATATTCTCGAGTGCAAATCCCAGCAGGATAAAGGCTGGATTTGAATAAGCCGCTCTCTGTCCTGGTTGCCAGACGAGATTGTTATTTTTGAGGTCTGTAAAGAATTCTCAATCATTATTAGCTAAAGCCGGGGCGTTGAGCACGAGACTCACGAGATCTGGTACAACGTGGACCATCAACTGTATCGCATACCGGAACGTTATGCGGAAGTTGCGCATCGGGAAAGCCCATATTGTTTAGAAGCTTGGGTGGATACGTCGCTGCAAGATCAAACGTGTATCCTAAAGCACCGGGTTAACGAGAGCAGTCATGGTAGATGTCAAGTCGGCCTACCGTCTCGATGAACGCCGCTTATCTGACTGGCAAGCATCCTAAGTGTGATGACTTTGTACTGGTCAACTTCGGATAACTCTGGCACATATTTGGTGATAGAATCGTCCAAGTTGATGTTTCCTTGCAGCAACAGTGCAAGGGTGGTAAAGACCTTGGTAACCGAGGCAACTCGATAAATAGTCTTGCCGTCTACTTTCTTTACACCAGTCGAGTTGATTTTGGGAGCTGTATGATGAAAGTTGAAAAAAGTTTCCTTGCTCGACGTAAGTTGGACAGAAAACGAAGTTGTAGTAGCGTTCCATGTGCCGCTTTTGACGAGTTTCTCTAAAGCATCGTTCAGAATCCTTGTCAGATTACTATTAGATGAGATGTCTGGAGGAGGTAGTACTGGGCCAGTTGGTGGGCAGTAGGGACGGGCCAAGGACAGCCATGCAGCACCAAGAAAATAAAACCAGTTGATCTTCATAATTTTAAAGCACTTGAAATATTATTAACAAAGTGATTGGGATAGATTTCAATGTGCTCCGAGAATAAAAAGCGCTGGATAGCTATTATAAGTGAAAACATATGTCCTCACAAAACTCGCCGTATTTCGTTTAGAAATGTAAGCCTCGGAAATACTGTATAGGCTTACGTGTCCCGGCTGTGCTTATGACGCCGCAGCCTGCAGTAACAACCAAATGACATAAACCGGTCAGAGATTGGCGAATGCCGAGAGAGGCAGTGATTTTGAAACAAGTTATCAGATCTGATGTACCATCTCAATCTGGGATAGTTCTGCCAAAACCCTTATGTAACCCAGAGTGGCTGAGTTAAAGGGTCGGATGAACATGACCCGATCGCCACACTAAGCCCTTGAATGAAAACACGGGTCCAACCGAACAGCGGTCGCAAACAATTCGTTGGCAAAGTATGTAGGTCGTTTTCATATTTTATAGTGGAAGCAGAACGACTCGCTACTTCTTAAATTACTTCGCCACATCTTATTATGCAAGTTACTTGGTTTAATACGTCGCCGCCATCCACAAGCTACATTCCATGAATAAGCCTAGTGTGAGGAGAAGCGAGTTCGGTTTCCAAGCCTTCTTGATACTATAGTTATCTTTGCCCGGTTTCTTAAGCGGAATTACCCGAGTATGCTTCTACTAATCTGGTAGTATGCGTGTTTACTAATGGCTTAACCTGCTTCCAGACGATTGCTGATAAGTCTTTTTTCTCCGGGCGCCTTCTATGACTTGGTTGCCTAAGCTTCTGTTTCCTCCAGAATTAGTTTTGGCATTATAACTAGGGCTCTTTATTGTCTAGGTATTATTTACAAGGAGTTTAATTTGAATTTATGTGGGCTACGAAACAGAATATTCTTCAGAGGATATCAATGAGAATTTTGAGGATGCTTGCGAATGAGTTTTAAGGCGAAGGCGAAGGTGAAGATAGGTGAAAGCAGTAGTTAATAATAACTAGATGTAGGAAACAGGAACTACGTAGCCCTTAACAAAGTCTATACTGCAAAAATATGTTTGTTGTTGCGTTGAAGAATAGATATCCAGGCAGGTCCCCCACTCAAGGATTCCTCATCTCCCAACTGCTAAGAATCCTGTACGACTTGCCAGGAGAAAGGAACCGTTAACGATTTGCTCCGGTAATACGAAACATGTTGAGAAAAAGCAAAGATTTGTCTCATATGGCCCAGCAAGTTCGGAGTGATGCCGTAGGTAAATTCCAGATCAAAGGCTTTACCACAACTGTTCTTTTCCAAGTATTCAACTTGGAGACCTCGACCAGGCCAAGGTTGTTGCTGGAGATCAATAGCAGTACTGTCGGCAATTGTAGAGAGAAAGCGGACTATAGTTAACAGCCGACAGACTTCGGGTGAACTGCCGGCGTTGCTTCTCAGCCTCAGATGTCCTCCAAGATATACGCCAGAGCCTAGTTCCTACTTTGCAATCTGCCCATTGACAATTACAAGCTTTCAGAAATATTTATTATCTCGAAATATATGTAAGTATCTTTAATAATTTATTTGAGCCGTTAAGCAGGAAATCGGCATTTAAATCTCGAGATACAATTCAAGATGGAGATAATACCTAA
Organism: Fusarium austroafricanum; assembly: GCA_012932025.1. NCBI lineage: Eukaryota > Fungi > Ascomycota > Sordariomycetes > Hypocreales > Nectriaceae > Fusarium > Fusarium austroafricanum. The sequence goes on along the minus strand of JAADJG010000105.1, from coordinate 17,000 downwards.
ATCCTTGCCGTCGATGCTGGTTGTCCATTTCTATCGCACAGACTACACTGTGGCTGTTTGGTTCATCCAACAGTGGAGAGTAGCCGACTCAGCTGAGCGACTCACGCCAGTCTGTTAGTGGGTAAGCCACTGAGCTGCCAGTCGGTTAGTTAATAAATTATTGTCATCTGTTAGGGTAAGGCCATTGAACTACCATTTAATCTACCGCAACCAGTCCTTCGTTGTTCCTGGTATTTTTTTCAGTATATTTTCTTTATATCTGAGATTGCGTCTTCTTATCCTTAGCAGTATTTATCCCTTGACATGAGTCAATAGATGTCGCCCCTCGAACCTCGATAGCTGATTTTGCATTGCCACATACGTTGGGAAAGAGTTCGTGTGGACGTGTGTAAGTAGTATGACCTTTATCCTTTCCCGGGTTCTTGGGATCTTCGTTCTTAGCAGGACAGAAGTCGGCTCCACGTGTGTCTAGCCTCAAGCCTAAAGAGTCTAGGCCGAGGGTAATCAGCGAGGGGAATGATCCTCCAGAGTCTTGACGCCTGGCTTTGGAGGATATCGGACAACACGACCTCTTGCCCTTCAAGTAATCCTTAATAGCATCTATCTTACTGTCGATTTTTTGTTGGCAATAACTGACCTTGGACCTAAGTTGATCGCTCAGAACATTGCAGGTGATAGTGTTTGAGCTGGCATTATATATGAGGTAATTGCCGTTATTATATATGCCAGACTTGGTGTCAAATTCACAAGGGTCGGCTGCAGTATCAGGAGGAGTACTAGAGCGTCTTGGGTGTGGAGGGGGATTATCGTTTACGGGTGCCGGCCCAGGAGGCTTGGGACTCTGACCTGCAACTGTGACATCAAAGACTTTGATGCATGCTAAGCGAAAGTTGGGCAGTTCTGGAAATTTGGGCCACTTGAACTTTGCCTGTGGAATCTCGGGGATGTCCCAGACTATAACTGGCTCACCTTGATCACAGGAACGACTGTTGTGGATCAGTCGTGCCTGGTGGTTGTAATCTAGATGTTGGTGGTGACTGGGAAATCGGTAAAATCTTCGAGAGAAACTCCAGGAGGAACTGTGGTCATTATTGAAGTTACATCATTGTCTGCGGAAGTTGGCAGAGAGGTGATAGTGAGCGTTATGCCTTTTGTAGTGATGGTCTCAACTCCTGTTGTAGGCGGAAGTGTGCCGCCCTGGCCAGACGGAACTAAGACGCCTCTTCCCATAGTAGTGGGAACTTCAACACTGGGGGCGACTTACTGGAACACTGGTGGAGTCTGTAGATAGAACTTTAAGATTTGTTGAAACCTTTGGCGTTCCGACGCCGGGCTCAGCGTTATTTACGAAGAAAGGCAGCCCTTGCCCATTCTCATTCCATCTTATTTATCCAAGCGTGGATCGCTGATACATACCGTGCCTTTGTAGGGTCCGACCATTTTAACGTCAATCCCGTTCTGCTTGAAGAATTGCCAAATTCGATAGCGCAGGTAAAGTCACCCTCCCGACCTTTTATGGAAGATTTAATAGGAGACAACTTCTCGAGGGGGTTGCTAAGAATATAAAGTGGGATTCTAGAGGCATCATACCTTGTGACATTGAGTTACCGACAACCATGACTTTAAGAGTTGACTGACGTCCAACAACTGACATGCCTGGACTAGACACATTTGTGGAAGCGCTCATAGCGGCAATCATGTCATCAACTTAACCAAAGTTAACGCCAGCTTGTATAGGCGGTAGGGCAGGAGCCAGTCTACAGACAATCTCATACTTAGGGATAGCACTGATATTGGTTGGTAAAGGGAGTGCAGGAATGGTTGGAAGTTGATGCAAGCTCTATGAAATAGAAGATGCTAGGTATGTCGCTGAGTATAATTCGATGCTATTGGGGGTATTGGCTGTAATCGTTGCTGGAGAATTTCGTGTGGTATTAGTTGCTTGGCCCGAAACGAGTCCAGACAGGAGAAAGCCACAACTCAGGGCAGCAAATACAAGTAGACGTAGGACACGACTAGCTCGCCGCATGTTTAAAGGGGTTTCAAATATCATTAAGGCAAAAAAGATGTTTCTGTTCTCATATCAAACTACCTCTTGCTATGGCATTGTTGTGCCCTTTATATTCTATATTTGCGCCTGATTTGAGCATGGGGAGACTTTCAACTTGTATCAACCGACATGCATATTACATTGAGCTTAGAACCAACAACATTATCTGTTTATTCGTGATACTCTGAGATTTAGGTATTCAGATATCTGTCAAGAGCCAGAACGGTGATTGGTTAGAGAGCAGAGCGCAGAGCTCCCAACAGCAGACCCCCTTGAGTCTGGATGAAATCTATTGTATCGAGCCCTATAACTTGCATACCCCTCAACTCCTTATTTATACTTAGTGGCCGGTTAAACGACTATGCCGGCAAACTGTCGCCTGGCGTTTCTCTATCTGGTTTAGTTTTTGAGATTGCAAAAGTGCCCTCCAACCGACCTCAAATTAGTCAGGCAATCAACATCACCAGCCAACACTTTCACATGACAACGTCGCGACCCCAGGCAGCACAATTTATTATTGCTCCGTACTCTAGTCAACCTCCATCTTTTGGTTGGTATTTGAACTTGCGCTAACCACTGGGCTTTCCTCATCTTTAGGGTTATTATATTGCGCCTCCTGTCTTCACCAATATGGCCGAGGATGCCGAGATTATCCGGCAGGAGATCTTCGGCCCCGTGGCGGTAATTAACCGGTTCGAGTCGGAAGAGGAGGTGATCAAGCTGGCTAATGACACTCACTACGGCCTCATGGCAGGAATCTTCGCACAAGATATCACGCGAGCGATGCGCGTCTCGACCGAGCTAGATAGTGGCATGGTGGGTATTGATGCCGTAAGCACTGTCTTCTGGTAGACCCCTTTCGGTGGCACTAAGGAGTGTGGTATTGGAAGTGAGAACGGCATTCATGCTATCCGGTTACATACTGAGCCCAAGGCGGTCTTTATTAACATGAAGGCGTGATTAGTCTGTCGCAGACGGTAACTCTTGAAACAGCCTGTTAACATGGAATACCCGACCACATAGCCCATTCAATCGAAAGTTCTTATTAGCACACTTCATCCATCTCCAGCGTGCAATCTAGAATATCGTTACAAGTCATTATGGCGTTCTCCTTCGCTTCTTCTTCTCCCAGATCTGACTCTCCACTCTGTGTCTCCCATGTGATCTCCGTAATCCTTGCAACCACCCCCGGGACTGTATCGACGGGTTCAAGCTTAAAGGTAATTTGCTCCGCTCTACTCCAGCTACGGCATAGATGAACGACGACAGTCCCTTGCGCATCTGCTAGGTCAGAGTAACAGAGCCATTTGTCTTCCATTGTCTCCGGGACAAAGCCCTCGGTCATCCTTTTTAAATCTGACTGAGAGACCTTTTTATTCCAGGGTGCTGTGGCTGGATTCTCAATGGGCCGTATATCCCAGCCATCGTTGACCAGTGCGGCTTTAGGCAGTTGCGATTTATCTTGGGCAGTTGTATTCGCCATGGCTGTCTGTGTTCAAATGCAAGAAAGGCAAGAAGAGTAAGAAGAGCAGTGAAAAGATGGGAAACTTGATGAGGCCCAATGACTACAAGTATGACATATTTATAGAGGATAATCCTTGATGCGCTCGAACATTGGACACGTAACACCTTCCCGATTCGTACATACAACGATTCATGCACTTAGGTTTTAGACCTTTGATACTTTAATTTAAGCTAAACACTTCCTTTACCTCTTCGCGTAAGCTAAACTCTAATATTCCCGTCCGTTCTCAGTCCTCGAGGCCTCCCGAGACGCTCATCTCCCACTCTGGCGCGATCATTACTTACGAAGACACTTGAGATCAAAGCGACTTTGATAGAACTCTGAAAAGAGACCCTATAGCCACTACCGTAAGCTTCGTTGTCGCTCTCAGCCACGAATGCGCACTCACCTGTGGCTTCTTGCTCCATTCCTTGCAACACTGGGGCAGCTCGCTAACATCTTTGATCTTGGCATCGCACTTTGCTCGCTGTTGACAACCCTGAGATTACGCAAACCATCAGCCCATCATAACTTGATTGAGAGCTGCAAAACAGGAAACTTACGGCTTTCTCCCAATCACGCATATCACAAAGGCGCTTGTTCATATCGAGACCGCAGCGGTAGTCAGCGCTGCATGGACGGTCAATAAAGTCGGGCCGATCGAATCTCTTGATCTGATACTGAGGTGCACATGCTCGCAGATAGCCGGTGTAATAGACACCTCCCTGTTTTCTCTTAGCTGCGTCCTTTTAGATTTCTGAATTTGCAGAATTAACTTACTCCAAACGGGAGGCGCTCTGCATCATCACAACACTTTTTGGCCTCTGCACCTGAGCTCTTAGCGCACTTTGATTGCTATGTACATATTAGTAGAGAGCCAGCTATTCAAAGGTATTTACCCATATAGCTACCATTTTACAGCCCTATTCATGCGTCATCAGTATTATCACTCAGTCAACATGCTAAAAGAACAATACTTACAGCATGCAGCCAGCCAACGAGGTCGCAGGTCTTGCGATGCAACCCGGTACAGTCGACTGAGTCATTCTCGAGGAGGAATGCGCAATTTATCCCTTTGTCCTTGACTAGGGGACTCGGAGAATTGGCTGGCTTCCCACTCGCGGGGATACTGTTCGGAGAAGAGTCGCATTTCTGTCCACTACAAATTGCTCTTTCAGAAATAGGGCTTTGCGTATCACCGAGACTGGTTCCGATGAGCAAGAGCCCGGAAAGTATGACAGAGATTGCAGGAAGTTGCATGGTTGCTGAGGTTGAATGATAGGCAGTTCTGGGCGGTTGAAGTAAGTTGGAATAGTTGATGAAGAAGAGATAAGAAAGAAAACAAAAACTTGAAAACGCCCCAATAGCTGGTATATAAAGACATATTATAATAACTATTGGAAGACGATACGAGCCTTCAGATTCACTCAGTAATACAATTCACATGCTTAGAACGTTCCATACTCTTCAGTAAGACACGTGCTGTATCTCGCTCAGACACTAACAAACTTTAATCTTTTGCTAAGTCTGGAATAAGGCGAGACGCGCGTTACATTGATTACTACGGTCCGACTACTTGCAAGTCATTGTCTTCTTATCTGATCCTAGTCGGCCTAGCATTTCATCCATCTATATTCTTACTCGGAATGGCCGAGACAAAGTAAACCACGAACGGCCCGAGTGTCATGATGCTGGAGAATAGTATTAATAGTTTTGCCGATAATACGATCTGATATTCCATAAAACCAAAACTCTAAATAGCATTTGACCTGCTTATTTGGGATATATATGCCCAAGTCTCAGCATGTGTTTAATATATATACAATAGAATAACGCCGATATGAAGAATTAAGGATAAGTTAGTGTTTATGCCAAGTCTTTGCTGGTTTCTATTATATCGTCTACCTGCCTAATAAAGCATTAGTATCTATTAATGCAATTATTCACGTGTGAATAGAGCAATTGACCTCTGCCTCACACCGTTGATCTGACCAATTCAGTTCGCTTCCTTGCACCGAACTGTCGGAATGTTTCACGTAAACCCAGTGAATCTAAACAGGGACAAGCCATTTCCCTCTTCATATCCCAGAGATGTCCTGTTAATCCATAGTATTATATATCAATATAAATAACCAAGGAATATCGCTCTACTTCTAGTCTTCATCTCAACAATTGTGACTACAATATCCACAGTTCTTTTTAAAACTTCTTTATCTTGACTATTCCTCGCAATGACCCGCAGCTGGATCACTTTCGTCCTGTGGACCACATTTCTATTTCTCTTCGGACTGGGCGACAGCCACGTACTCCAGCTGCGCGCAGATGACGACACAGTTTCTACTGTTTTCAGAGGCGACCTAAGAACCCCTGAGCAAATCAAAGCAGCTGGTGGGTTCTTCCCAAAAGATGCTGTAAAGGAGCTTGGAAGAGCTCCTACTGCCAAGGAGCTCGATCAAGGGAGCAGTCTGTTCTTTCACCACACCGGACATTCGAAAAAGTACACACAATACGTCTCTACCACTACTGAGCCCAAGATTGCCAGAGATTTTTCTGAAGAATTCCTCTCTCCCAAGAAAGTAGCCGAGGGGGCAACAAAGAGATTCGGATATATCTACAGAATTAGCGCCGACCCCAAAATGGTCGATATGGTCAAGTCTCTCGGCAGAGAGCATGTTCTGGAAGAGTACGCAGAACAAGCTGAGCAAGCTGTTGTAGGCGGTGTTCCCTTTGACCAGATCGAGGGCTGGTATGACGCCAAGAAGATCGGTGACGCAGAATTGGCAAAACTACGGAGCGGGGACAAGGTTGAGAACCTTCTCACGGCCAACGACCAGTTTAACCCCAAGTACACCCCGCTGCGAAGCAGTGGTGCGCAACCACAACTCGCCGGCTTCGGAACACGTGGCAAAGGTGCTATAGCGCGCAAGAAGTCGCCATGGAAAGACTTCAAAGGCCAGTCAGTCAAGGAAAACCTAGAGAAGTTCCGCATGAAGGTTGCACCAGATGTCAAAGCACCCGAGGGGGCTGTTGAAGCGGAAGAGCCCGCAATCTTTGTCAAAGCCGATCCACTGGGCGCTAGAGCTGAAGTTGGATCACTGGACATAGGGGAAGTTCCTGAAGGTCTGACGAGTGTCAAGCTGGCAGAAGCTGGTAGGGCGGCGGAGGAGGTTGAGGTTACAACGGAGCTTGAGGCTGAGGAGGTCGCGGAGACTGCGGGAGCGGTCGAAGCAGAGGAGCTTTTGGGGGCTGGGGAGGTTGCTGCGGGTGTGGAAGAAGTCGCTGTTGCTGAAGAAATTGAAATTGTGGTAGTTCTTCTTGCATAAGGTACAAGAAGTGGGAGTAGTCCGTACGCGTGCATAAGTAAGTTGGGGATGTCAATTAAGACTAGGATTAGAGGTTTAAATATAGAATGTAACCGATAGATCTCTTTTGAAGAGCTTAAAAGTCTTTCAATTACCTATCTACCCATATATCCTAGTTGCAAATGGCCTCTAAGCTAGGCATGCCATTAGTGGCCAAGCGGCAATAGTGGCAGCACTACTGCATTGCGGCCAGCACCAGCACGTTCACCAGCACCAGCAGGCTCATGAGCTCCAACGTCCAAGGCAGCATCAGCTGTCTGTCTAGCAGCTCGGCCAGCAGTAACAGTACTGACGACAGTGACAGTAACCGTAGCCTGAGCAGCACATTCAGTTCCAGCACCAGCTCCAGCGGTTTGGCTGTTCTTCGCAGAATCAGTTTCTTTCGCTGCACCAGTTTTCTTCGCAGAATCAGTTGCGGTAGCTGTAGCAGCTCCACCGGCACCACCGGCACCGGCTCCGTGTACAATGGTAGCCAGATTGGCAACCTCGGTGCCGCTGGCTACAGAGAATGAGGCCAAGTCAACCAGGTCAGTGGCAGCGATACCACCGGTACCAGTGAAGGTCTGGGCGACGTCAGCGACAGCTGAAGAGATCTCATCTTCGGTCGCGTCAAGTACGAGCAGGTTCTTGGAGAAGATACAGCCAAGGTCAGGCTCTTCATCGTCACAAGAGTTTCCTGCGCCGGTCGAGTCATTGGGCTATTTGTTATTAGCGACAAGAAGATAGGTATTAGGATCTAGCAAACTTACATCTCCGGGTGCAAATGTTCCACTCAGGAGAGCCAAGTTGGGGTCTGCACCAATGCCTGCCAATTGCTTAGCCAGCTCAAGTGTGACGGCCTTGTTAATAGCACCGGCGCCCTCAGAGGCGGCGTCCTGGTGCTGAGTAAGAGCCGCAATCTCTGGGTTGACGGCTGTCTCATTGCACAACACACTGGCAACACCCACGCCAGCAGTGTTGCGCTCGAGGGCCTGGAGCAGCAACGATCCAGCCATTCCTCGAAGATCACCTATCGCTTTCGCGTTGGTGAAGGCTTGATCAGCAGTTTCCTGCTTCAGACAAGCCAAGTTGGTAACATCGCCTGCACCATCAGCTGCAGCAGCATCACCCAAGAAACCAAAGACAGGATCCTGGATGTTCTTTGGGTTATCGAGCTTCAGCATCTCACTCGCAATAGTGAGGACAAAATCATGGGAGTGTTCCTGGGGAACCTGTCGCTTTCTGAGAGCATGCTTCTGCTTAATGGCGCCTTGAATCAGGGGTGAAGCAACAGCTGAGCCAATGGAAATGGCAGCGAGAGTGGAAGACAGCTTCATTGTGGCGAAGGTGATGTTTGTTAAAGGGAAAAGGAATCGGAGTAAGAAAAGAAAGAACTGATCCTGCAGCCCTTGACAATTAAATGATAGAAAAGCTCACAGAGCGTAAAATGACCGAATAGAAAGAGATGAGATGAGTGCTGAATACTGGGCTGGCTGAGTCAAATGAATATTAGAGTTCAAGGCCGTTTATATAAGGAAATAATCTCATCTGGACTGACATTATTTCCCTCTGTTTCTGACAGGTTTTCCAAACATTGCCCAGCCTTGGGCGCTCTTGGAAACAGGAAGCATCTACTTCCGAGTCTCCTTAGAGTTTTGCGTCAGATACCAGATGGAGCACGACAAGAATTCACAGCAGCCTCTTAAGCTGGGTATTTTTCTGTCATCTCTGCGGTGGTTCATCCCCAAAATGGATGTGAAACCTTAGCATCGTCGAATGAAAAGACATGATGCGTGACGCGAAACGCCAGATGTGCAGGGGTTCCGGCGATATTACAGGCTGGTCAGTCTCGCTTATCGCCATACCTTGCAAGGACAGCGCCTCTCTTTCACTACTCAAACGTGCTTCTGACACTTAAGAGAATGCATATTCCCAACAATAAATTGAATGGCCCCACGAAGACCAATTGCTCGCCATACCCAGGCACACTTACCCAGAATATGTAGGCTTTGAGCCGCATCCTGTAATCAATCGAGTTAATGGAATCTCAAGTTGTTTAAAAATTATCCAATGTGCCGGTTTCGGTTTCAGCTGTCGCTATATAGCATGAGTTATGACGTTGTTACCTTATGGCTGGATCGATAGTCTGGGTAAAGGGACTGCTTTCTAGCGAGTCGAACCCAGTGGATCAGATAAGCAGACCAGATAAACGTCATCATAGCCTTGGAAAAAACAAATTTATAAAATATAATTCAGTTAATTTTAACTACCAATGCCCAACTTCTTAGAAACCATACGTCTGACATCTTGCTGACTATATAAGCCCAGTACCTAGCAATAAGTATTGCAACGTAGTCCTTGGCACGCAAAAGGTCTAAAAACTCCGCCCTGAGAGATGCGGGCCACCACATAAGGTGACCCCATGTTCTAGGATACCCTACACAAAATATCCACGCCTTTATAGTCATAAGTGCATGCTGGCATGCATTGTCCAACCGACCTGTCTTGGCAATGTCCTTCTCCAATGCTTGAAGGAGAAGATGGTATTCCGGTTTCTGAACTGCAGGGCCGTTCAATATACGATCTTCCTCTACCCGAGCTTTGACAAAGTGCGGTGCAATTATCTTGACCAACTGCGCGCCATTACGCAGTGCGACCATTGTGCTAAGTATAAAATCCTCTCCAGGTTGTATACCAGCAACACCCATCTCGAAAATAGCCACCATCATTGAAAATATCACAGAGCTGGCCCAGTTTGACTGAGTGGTGGAAATACCGCGGAAATCACGCATAGCTGCGAGGTGATCCTGATATGCCGACAAGTAATTGCCCAGTGATTTCTCATGCAACGCTTTTTTGTCATAGAGTGTAACTAAGGCACTGTATCCGTGCTGCAAAAAGGTGTGGATCTCAATCTGCTGCATGACAATTGGCTTCCAAGCATCAGCCAGTGGACTCTCTGGTTGGATAGCTAGCAGCGAGCCAGGTCTAGCCTGGGATAGGGTTGATAACTGTATTACTTGTTGCACTGGTGGGGATGCAGATGAGGGAAGATTTGGTTGCTGTAATTGGAAGTCACACCATTCGTGGCGTCTTTCGCAATTAGAACACACATAATAACCAACGTCGCACTACAAAAATGACATCAGTAGTGGCCTCGACTAAGTGAACCATTGCTTGGCGAACTAACCTTGACACGACGCTTTTTACATTGGCCACATCCATGCCTGGACTTCTTGTGCTCCCTGCGAGATGGCATAATGTGTGCGTATCCGGTAAAATGAACGATTTCAGCAGGTAGTCTAAGCGGATAAGTAGATACAATATTAAGGGCCCACGAAATGGCTGGAGGTTGGCGATCCTTAAAGCAGTGTCAGCTTAACTATCTCGATGAGGCATAGTGTACGAGAAGGTTCATTAACCAATCACAGCTACTACTCAGCCTAGTGAGCCTTGGTAGATCTCAAATTATTATTAAGCCACCCAGCGATGACGACAGGTCATAGCGTTTCTCAACGTTATCCCTGTTTGGCATAGTGTACGAGAACTGCCACCCTACAGCCCTACACTGATCGCCGTAATGCAATTGACAACGCGTTTATGCTGAAGATTTCATATTATCAAATTTGCGACGCCCATAGATATCCTGGATAGCTTGCGACGATCGAGGCGCAAGGCAGATTTATCGGCTTCGACGGAAGACGGTGTGTGTATGAGCTTAGCAGGGATTTGTTTATAAAAGAAACTTACCAAGGCTGTTGATAGTTGAAAATCAAACATGTCATTTTATTTACTCTTCTGATTACACTACAAACAACTATCCTATCTGACAACAACCAATCATCATGCGTACCATTGCCTTTCTCCTAAGCGGCCAGCTCCTAAGAAACTTCGCTTCAGCCTGTTCTTTCCATGGCTCCAGCCAGCCGGGTGAAAGGCTCGTCAATCATCGCAGGTCTGTCCCTGGTACGGAAGACTACGTCAGAACTGCTATTGATGACATCCATGTCTTCAATGGCAAAGAGTTCACTGGACCTAAGACCGTCTGTATGGACGGCGGATATATTGCCGACCTGGGTAAATGCGATGGAGCCATCCAGCATATCAGTGGCTCGGGAAAGTTCCTGCTTCCTGGGTTATTCGACAACCATCTTCATTTGACTGATGTACAGTCCCTTGAAAACTTTACCTCATATGGATGCACTACCGCCATGAACATGAACTGTGGAAACTTCACTCAGTGCCATATCATGGCTTCACAGAAGGGTTTATCCTCTTTCTTCTTCGCTGGAGCGCCGGCTGTTGGTATCGACGGTGCTCACGCCAAGACTCAACCCAACCGCGCCAAAAATACATTCATCTATCCAGACACCCAAGTCACCGAGTACACAGACTGGCAATTCGGCAATGGAAGCAACTATCACAAGATCACTGCGGAAGTCCAAGGTCCCTCTGTGCAACAACAGATTGAAATGGTCAAGACTGCTCATCAGCAGTGGCAGAAGCAGACCATAACCCATGCAGCGGCCATCTTGTCCTACAACCAGTCCATCATCTCTCGCACCGACGGAATTCAGCATGTACCAGACGATGGTATCCTTACTATTTCCGTGATCGCGAAGATCAAGGCGCAGGGTCAGTTTGTCACACCAACACTCAACGTCTTCGAGTATGCCTACCGTGATCCAATCCTCCAACAGTACTTCGGCATAGAGCCCAACTCGAACCGAACTATTGACCATGCTGAGACCAACGCTCGACTTCTTTACGAAGGTGGTGTTCCTCTTATCGTCGGAACAGATTCTGTTGGAACCATGAAATTCAAAGACGGTGTATCTTCTATTCCTTTCGGTCTCTCAGTCCATTACGAGCTGCAGAACTTTGTCAACGTCATTGGAATGTCCCCGGCCGAGGCTATCAACGCGGGGACGAGGGATGCTGCCAAGTGGCACCGGGTGCCTGACAGAGGATCGATCGCGGTGGGTAAGAGGGCAGATCTCTTGATGCTTAACTCGAACCCACTGAAGAATATCACAAACACCCTGGATATTGAGCGAGTCTGGGTCCTTGGAGCCAATGTTCAGCATGTCGTTAAGCGATCTAAGGATGCTAAGGATGGAGCTATCAACCCTGCTCTCACACCTGAGACACCAGTCACAGCATGAGCGCAGACTAGATCGTATTATCTTCTGTAGTTGGAGTTGTCGTTTTAGTTAGGAGTTACCAATATATCATGCCGTTCGCAGCAAACAAGGAATTATAGGCCCTATTGTGACCTATAGTCTTTTGACCAGCCGTTTCTCTAGCTCTTCTGCAACAAACTCTATAAGTGAATCTTCGACAATGCCCCTTTCCCAAGTAATGTTGATAGTCAGACAGCCTCCCGCCACGCTGACGCAATTGAACGCCATGGCAGGACCAGTAACGAGACCACACTGCGTGAAGGCAAGTCTCTCAAGATCGAGAGCATTGTTATCCGGTGGTGACACGTAAGCAATAGAACCCATGTTGGACAGCTCATATGTGTACAGCCTCTTTGTGCCCTCCTGGTTTTGGCAATGAGACATAGTATCTTTAATTCTGCTTACTCGCTTGACCATGTTGTCGTGAGGATATTGCTTGACTTTGCTCCATATTTCGTCGCTGAAAGAACGTGCAAGGTCCATAATGTGCTGTTGCTCAGCAGTTGAGTGGCTGTCACAACTCGTGATTCTGTTCAGCTGCTCATGCGAGACATAGCTAGTCAAGAAGCAAACGTGATTGACAATGTCCTTTTCCGAGGCTCCTGTGTGTTTTCTTACCGAAAACGGCGTTACTGATCTAAATCCGCTCTCATTATCGTCGATACCACGAATTAGGGCCGTACATATGAGGGAATGTAGCAGCCCGGTCAAGGTGGCCTTGGCTTGCCTGCACTGCTGAAGCACAACTGAGAGGTCTTTGGCTGGGACCGTCACGATACGAATACGGGATTCGAAGTTGGCTATCGGTGTTGTAGATATCGGGGCCCCAGCCCAGACTGGCTCTTCAACCGAGCTTGGCCCATCGCAGAGGTCGCAGCTGCATGACAGACAGTCTATGCAGTCTTCGATACCCACTGGAAGATCTTGTATCGATTGGAACTGCATGGGCCAATGAGGCAGTTGGCCTCCCTCTGGAATGGGTTTAAGATTGTCCAACAGGGAGGCGTGAAAAGCAACGCCACTCAAACCATCAGCAACCGCGTGGTGGGCGAAAAATGCAATATCTAGCCTTAACAAGGAAACTTTCGGGAAGTTTGGAGAATCTGAGTTGCTCATATGCTTAATAATAATGACTTTCCAGGCTGGTTTATCCGGTGAAAAGAACTCAGCATGCTGCTGCCCAAGAACTTGAGCTAGGTGTTTATCAAATATGCCACCGATTCCTCTTTTAGTCAGGGGGTCATTGAAGTCGACAATCTTCAAGATATCCTTTTTGTCAATAGTTTGTACTTGCTTGTACAGTGGGATCCCGTCTTTTTTCTCATCGGATATACCAAGAAGTAGAGCAGAATTCTGTCGGATTGTTGACTGAAGTGCATCCTCAAGAGCACGGTCAAGTCTCTCGTGATATGAGTTCAGTGTCGGCTCATTCAGCGAGTCGATATTATAGCTTGCTGTGACACATACGGAGCGATAGTGTCCGAGAGTGTGTCGGGCAGCATAATATCGACCCAAAATACCTGGTGCGGCACTGATTAGCATGACCGCTAAACAGTTATAAAAGAACTCACCCAGCGTTGTTGAATGATTGTCTGCCATTGGATAGATTTAAGTGGTGTATACTGAAAGAGTGAGTAGATGCTCAAAAGCGAGATCATACCTTTATGTATCCAATTATGCCAGTTTTCAAGGCTCTACTGATACCGACAGATCCGGATTACCCGATGGATTATATAAGAGTCGGGCTCGCATTTACATCAATCCGGTTGGTTTATCAGCCAGCCAGGCATGCAGTCAGATTCCTAGTCAGATTCCTAGTCAGCTTACGGTTCAAGGGTTCCAGATTTCATTCGACGATGGTAAATCTGTTTTGTTTTATAGCAGCAGTGATATTATTTATATTTACCCTCCAAAATAATAGCCTTCTTATGACCTTCAAACAAATCAAGACCTCCGTTGCGAAATCCCATTGAACAATATGAAAATGCTACTTTATGCCCACTATGATCCGGGGCGTGGGACATGTGGGAAGCTTAATGTCATCTCGCTTTCCGACTCGCATAAACTCTTCCTCCTGCCATTGAAATACTTCGAAGGATGAAAGACATGGAAACCGATGCTGACAATAGCCATGGGAATGGCGTCGAGGACATAAATATATACTTCCTTAGACTGCAGCTCTCCGTCACGACCCTCAACGTACTCGATCATGCGGAATAGGGATCGCACGAGAATGAGAGCACTCGCAACGGAGATCACTACCATGAACTTTTGCCAACCGTAAGGCTGCACTGTAGAATTGTTGAGAAATCGGAAATGAAACGAGGACGCCAGTGCAATAAATAAAGTAAAAAACACGAGCTGCACCATCAACCCAGCAATCACGATGCTTTCTACTGTCGTCTCGTTGTCTGCGGTATCAACCTTGACGAACTTCCCACCGTCTAAAGTGTGTTAGTCAAGGCCATCATGTAGTTAAGTGTATGCAGACATACCAACCGCTTGTAGCGCAATTGATACTATGTCGCCAACGAGAAAAACTTTAGTCAGCCATTTCGGCTTAAGCAGCGAAAACTGCTCTCCCTCCAATTTTCGGATGTATCGTCCCAGACCCATATAGATTGATGCAGCATAGCATGTCGGTCCCAGAAGGAGAAGCAAATTTTGCAAAACACAAGGACCAAAGGTGTAGTTTGGAGACTCCCTGGCACTGACTGCGCGGCTAACAAAAGCGATGGCCTCGACTGATGATTACCTGTGTCAGCCAATGGTCGAAAGGAGCGGAATAGGAAGGCAGACTTACACAGTGAGCCCACTAGAAATGGTACAAAAAACCATATTCTTGTTCTAATGGTTTGAAAGAGGTGGAAAGCGAATGACAGTATGAAAACAACTGCGAAGATGGCTGCTACAGGAAGAGAGGGTTCATAATAATAATAATTCACCATCGTGTCTTGAATATTCAACAACAGGCAACAACAGGAAACAGGTAGAAAATAAAAAGAGCGAAACGGGAGTTCCAGCTGTCAATCCAGAGAGGCGTTCTTATGTACCCGAACAAGACGACGAGATACCTCAGTCCTAGCCTACTTCTGGCATGTCCCGGTAGAAGTAGCAGAGGAGTTAACAGAATTCGATATTGTTTTGTTTCACAATATGAAACTGTTGGATATTACGTATGCCACTGCTATCAGAAGCATTTTCATAATGCACATCAAATATGTTTCATCATATTTATAAATGCTCCTATTGGTTTCCCTGAGGTCAAATTCGAGACATATGGCTGGAATATCGGCAGAGGTCACTTTAGTGGTGCAGATCCATTTTTCCTTTGCCCTTCACTACCGAAACAGGCACAAACAAGCTTTTGCTACGGCCGCTATGCCTCCAGATAAACGATGGCTAAGGAATGTCTGATATTGGTTGTACTCACCAGCCTAGCTCTGCCGTGATTGCGATCGTTATCTGCGACACGGAATATTTTTCTTATCTCAGTCAAATCGTGGTTGGTGGCTTGCACGATGCCCTGGATATATTTACCGCTAAGCTGCATTACTCTCACCCTTAAACGCCCGTTACAAATATAAATGTAATTCTGGTCTTGAGTCCCCTCGTTAAATCGCTGTCCTCAACGCCTTTAAATTAAGCACTTGCAAAGCCATCGTCACTGGCCGTCGGACATATTGGCTACGTAAAAGCATAATAATATAAGGCCAGATAGAACAGCCAAAATAATACTTGCCTCAAAAACGGCCCACACATCCTCCGAGGTGGTTGATGATAATCGTCGGTGTAAACTCAGACTGAAACACAAGCTTCCAGCCACGTAGCGGAACTTTATATAGCACATCTAACTCACATCATGTCCAATATGGGTGTCCACGGCAGACCCCAGTTTTCGACGTCTCCCATCAGCAGGCCTGCCCTTGAGTATACAGGAGTAAAGCTAGCCAAATAAGGCATAGTGTTGTTGCTGTTATATCTGCGATGTGAGGCGCAATTGCAGCTTATGGGTGCTGTCTCAGCAGCCCAGCCTGTCGGGGAATCTGCGGGCTGGTCGGGCTTATCAGAGCTTATCTTATCCACGTTTCCCTTATCTGAAGCCAACGGCCTTGTAGAAATTGGCCACGCTTCAAGAATCTTACCTTGGAAAAATTAAGGTCTCTTAACCCTCATTCCTATGCCACCTCTGTGAAAAATAGCTGTGTGACTGTTCCTCACGCAACCTGTCCCAGTTGAAGCTCTCTGTTTAGTGATGAAATGAAAGTGCGAACGGAAGTGGTCGTGATATTTTGGTGCTATGTCTAAGTGAATATTCACGAAATATCTGAAATAGAGTAAATATCAGAAATCAGGACGTTTAAAGAGTACGGAGTAGACTCTGTCCATTTGCTAAATAAATAAACGATTTCTCTTCAAGATCAGAGACTCGGACATGGAATCCTCGGGCAAATTCAAGGATCTTAGAGAAACTACGCAGAACCCCCCAATTCAAGAAAAGAACCCTTTAAATCGGACTACGCAAGCAGGTAGGTCCATGACGGATTGATTGGCCAAGGAGCAAAACTGCTTACACTGGATTTACGCTACTTGCGTCACAATATACACCGCGTGTCGGACGGTATTATTATGCCCTTTAATGATTCGGATGGAGTATTCTTATCAAGAGGTCTTGTTGGTAACTAGCAGGCCGTAGCCTGACTAAGTACCGCAGAAAACCATCACATGCGCATAATAAATTTACGAAAATAACGATGATCAGTTTGAGTGAGGATTGGCCTTGATCCAGATGGGTGCAAGCGGTGAGCCTTGTAAAATTGTTTTTAGGAACATCTTTTCCTAGATTTCTTTGTCTCCTCAGCAATTGCACCGAGCTCGCGGCTTACAGTCTATAGCGGAGCATACCATCCAGGACCACCTAA
>JAADJG010000104.1:0-104014 GCA_012932025.1 Fusarium austroafricanum | reverse complement strand
TTGTGGGGTGGCCGACGTTACTGTGCCTTTGTATCCGTACCTTTTGTATCTACCTACTTGACGCCCCTCACTTTTATCATCCTGCAACTTCACTTATACTTCATCATTCAAGTTTCCCCGCTGTCCATTATCCCAAGACCTTTTTTCCTACTCCTACTCAGATATACACACAACCAAATCAATAGCTAGTCCGAGATGCTTGCTCCACCAGTCAATCTTCCTAAGTGGTGAGTCAACCCCGAAACTGTAAACAGCCTGTGCAAGAGAAAAGAACATGCTGATCAACTCATTACGAGGGCAATAGGCTTGGAGAGAACTCTCATCTCCTACAGCCACCCATCAATAACTACTGTGTTTACAATGAAGACTTTAGCGTCATGGTAGATCAGTCCTGACAACAGTTCTTATCTCTTATAACGGCCTAGCTAATGGCTATCTCCAGATTGTTGGTGGTCCCAATGCTCGCACTGACTACCACATCAACCAAACCCCAGAATGGTTCTACCAATACAGGGGCGCAATGATGCTTAAGGTTGTTGACGAAGGCAAGTTCCGCGACATCATCATCCGCGAAGGAGACATGTTCCTCCTTCCAGGAAACACGCCACACAACCCCGTCCGCTTCGCAAACACCGTTGGTGTAGTCCTTGAGCAGCGCCGCCCCAAGGACTCGCTTGACCGTATGCGCTGGTACTGCGGCAACTGCGGTGAGATTGTCCACGAGGCTGCGTTCCACTGTACGGATCTAGGTACCCAAATCAAGGCGGCCGTTGAGGACTTCAAGAACAGTGATGATAAGCGGACTTGTTCTAAGTGCGGTACTAAGGTCGATGTGGCTCCGAAGCCGGGGAGCATCCAGGACCCAAATCTGGAGTGATATCCATCAAAATGTAGTAAAGTATATATATTAACTAGGAGTGGCCGAAACTGTGTACAGGAGTTGAACCAAAAGTCAGTGGTGCCACCTTAGTGACCAAGGCTGTACTTATGGTATATAGCAGACTGACCAACAACAGGTGTGGATTTGGGTTGGCGACTGTATTCTAGTAGTAATTGCAGAAAAATATTTGTCATATCATGATATTCTACACATTTACATGTCGAACATTTACTAGGTATACAGCTTCCTTCGATCCATACATCATCCTTTTAAGTCTCGGCAAAAGAGTAAGAGCTAGAGGACTCTTCCACGGGAATCTCAATCGCGCCCTCCTCTAGCTCCTTTCCATCGATCTTCACGCCAGCACGGACAACATCACCAGGCACAGCGGGACCAACACCAGCAGGCGTACCAGTGAGGACAATATCACCGGGGTGAAGGGTCATGACCTTAGAGATGTCGCTCAAAATACGGGGGATTTGGTAGATCATCAGGTTGGTGGAGCCCTGCTGCTTGGTCTCACCATTGAGCTGGAGGAAGAGCTCGACATTGTGAGGGTCTTTGATGGCAGTCTTGGGGATGATGTTGCTCAGAGGCAGGAAGGTGTCAAAACCCTTAGCGATGTCCCAAGGGAGGCCCTTCTTCTTGGCTTCGTTCTGGGCGTTGCGCGCAGTAAAATCAATAGCTATAGCATAAGCTACAGGATGTTAGCCTTCATAGGTAGATCACGAGAAATGAGGGGTTTCACGTGCCCTTGATAGCATCCAGAGCACCCTGGGTATCAGAGGCTTGTAGGTCCCGAGTAAGCTTGCCAATCACAAGAGCAAGCTCAACCTCATAGTGCATGTCAATGCCATTGGGTCTTAAGACGGGGCCCTCTCCTGGGAGGACAATGGAGGAGGTAGGCTTGAGGAAGAAGAAGGGTTGCTTTGGCTTGGTGTTGTTGAGTTCAGCAATGTGCTCTCTGAGAGTCAGTTGTCAGTATACATTATAAGACTAGGCATAAGATAACATACGCAAAGTTGCGGCCAATACAGACGACCTTACCGGCCTGCTTAAGGCTCGATGTGGCTTGAGGAGCCATGGTGGCCATTGTGCGCCTGAGAGCACACATGATGACGAGGGGTGGTAAAGAGAGTCAAGATTGTAAATAAGTATAGAATTAACGTAGTATTACAGTACTCAGTAGTGAAATACCCAAGTTCGGTGGTTGGCCAAGCTTAAGGTCAAGCGACTTCGGAACTATTCCCCCGATGGAGAAGCTTCGGTCGGAGATGAGTCCCGGTAATCGAGTCGCGGGGTATCTGAGGTAGGAGTCAATAATGCAGTTCCGATTTATTTTCCGCCGACTTCGCAGTTTGATTCAATTACTGGGTAGCAATCTTCATTTCAGGCCAAAACAGATTATATCAAAGGCCTTCCTCCTTCTTGTTGTCGGGGTCATCCCGAACGTTTTCAGATCAGCGTTGGTATGGGTATAACCACCTTATTGAATCTCCTCTTACAATATCAAGGACACACGACCTAATTGTCACAACCAAACTTGAACAACTGCCAAAGAATAGGGGGCTACACCGTGGACTCTGTTTTATGCCATAGAAGATGACTTCTCAGTGGCAAGAGTATGTAACAGTGGACCAGTGTCCATCGAATAACTAAAGGTAGGCAAAATTGTTGTTTAAGACTATTGGCGTTACGGAAAATTGCGACAGGGATATATCACTTTTAAATCTACGCCTTGAGCCCTTTTCTACATCAAATGAATCATCTCCATTAAGCCACGTGAACAAACGCCCTCTTCTTAGTACTCCTCTCATCGTTCTCCTCCTCCCAATTCTCGTCTACGTAGTCCTTGATGCTCTTACCGCGAATTTGCATTCCCACAACCTTGAGAGCAGCAATGTTGACACCCATCTCGTCCTTCTGGCGCTTGAGAGAAGTGCGGAGGTTAACGCGGATGCTGTCGAGCATGGCCTTCATGGTACGACTAGCGACAATCTGCTTGTGGTGCGTCTTGAGCATGAAGAAAAGAATGCGGCATGTCAGGGGCATGTTCATGGATCGCATGGCGAAGATGTTGAGGAAGGTGAAAAGGATGGGGACAGAGGCGAAGGGGAGCACCAGTAGTGCATCGTGCAGTGTGGAGGCCTTGATCTTTTGCAGGACGGAGAGGACATAGGCCTCAGCGGTGATATTTCCGAGAGCAAGGAAGACGGGGTTGCGCTGGGGGGGTTGGGCGTGAGGGTTTGTGAGCTTGGCTTCCTCATACTCCCTGAGTAGGTTGAGATCGGCCATGCCCATTTCCAGCGCCTCTGCTATCCGTTCACCAGCCATGAGAGTCTCAGTGGTCTGCTTACTCGCCGCAGCAACCTCGTTGTTCTCATCCTGGGCGTCAGGATCGCGCTCCAAAGATGTTGTAAGAGTACTCTCATACAACTCCTCGATCTCCTTCTCGCGTTCTTCCTCAAGGAAAATCTGCTCCTCCGACTCGTCCCAGACTCGAATGCTCTTGTCGTGGCCGGCACTAACCAGGAGATTGCCGCTATGTGCAACAGCAATAGCCCAAACTTCACCATGGTGGCCGTCCAGTCTCTGGATCTGCTCGAACTTGTCGCCGTCCCAGTATCGGATTGTGCGGTCCTTACTGCTGCTGAAGAAGTGGTGACCGTTGCCATCATTATTATGTGGCACGAAGGCAATCTGGAGGATACTGTCCTGGTGTCCGAAGAGAGCCTTGTGGCAGTCACCGAAATCAAGACCCCATATTCTGATGTTCTTGTCGGCCGAACTTGTGACGATCAACTTGCTGTCGAACGAGATGTCCATGCTAAGAACAGGAAGTTTGTGGCCGTAGAGGTTAAGGTAGAGTTTGAGGGAGTCCACGAAGAAGACCTTGACTGTGTTATCCAAGAGGGCAACCGCCAGTAATCTGGCATCTGGTGAGAACTTGAGGCTTAGAATATCGTCAGAAACCTTTAGTGTTCTCGACTGTTGCAGCTTGAGCTTTGGTGTTGTTCTTCTTGTGCCTAGAACTTCCTCCTGTATAATCTTGAAATCCCAAAACTTGGCCGTCTTGTCAGCACTGCCTGAGACGACGGACTGGCCGTCAGGATGGACGTTAAGAGACCAAATGGCACCCTCATGTGCATCGACACTATCAAGGAGTGCCGCCGAAGCCACGTCAAAAAGCTGTAATTCACCACTCTTGGTACCAACGACAACGACCTTGTCTCCTGGCAGGAATGAACAGCAAAGCGCATAACCACACTCGAATGTTCGAATACAGTTCTGTGTCTTGATGTTCCAGATCTTCAAGCTACCGTTAGAGGCAGACGCTAGCATCTTGTCGTCTGAGCTCAACGACAGGGCTCGGATATCTGTTCGGTGGCCAGGGAGTTCAACAGAAAGTGCCTTCGTATAATCGGGAACATCTTCTTTCTTTGACTTTTCACTCTTCTCCTTAGATGGTAGGCTGTAGTACTCGAGCAAGTTGTTTGTGGTTCCTACTAGTAGGTGAAGATCTTTCTGTCCACTGGGAACAGCCCAGTCAACTGAACGCACCTTGCCTCCTGTTCGCACAATGACATATTGAACAAAGACGTCACTGATGTCGGCCTTTGAGACATCCGTGGGCTCTTCTTCATGAGCTTCTTCCTCCTTTGCCTTCTCTCGACGTCTTCTTCGCTTACGAGCCAGTGCCTTTTTTACCTCGGCCTCGGATCGTATTCGCCATACATCGATACCCTTTTCTGAGCCGTGGACAGCAAAGTAGTCTTTCTTAGGGTGGAAGACAATTTCGGTTGCTCTATCCTTGCTTTGTCGGTGTAATGTTCCGCGATCCTGGAGGTATTGGGCCGCAGCAGGTGTGTCTACCTGACGGGCACTCAGTGCTAAACCATCCGCATCCAAAGACCAGACCTTAATCTCGCCGTCGTTTCCAGCTGTGACGCATCCACTATGATCTGGTGATAGGCCGAGGGTCCAGCACTCGCCGTTTGTTTGCGAGATGTGTGTCTCTATACAGTGCCTTGATGAGAGATCCCAGAGTTTGATGAGCGAGTCTTTCCCAGTCGTCAAGAGGAAACCATCGTGTGTATTTTCGCCGTCGAGAACCATAGCCTGAGCGCCATCCTCTTGCTGAACCTGGGGCTCTGGTTCAACAAATTGAAGACCAGTCACCTGATCCTTATGTCCTCGCAACTTGAACTGGCCGACTTCTGCAACAAGATCCCAGATGATGATATCCGTGTCCTTGGAGCCACTGGCGAGTCTGACACCAGACTTGTCGAATACGAGTTTGGTGATTGCCGACTTATGGCCGTTGAAGTTGAGAATGACGGAGGAAATCTTGCTGTCCCATAGTCGAATGCTACCATCCTCGTATCCTACAGCGAAGACGTCCTTGTCGGATTTACTTTGCGCTATCGCGGTTACGGGTACCGTGCATCGTTCATCTCTCCAACGGTTTAGGAGTTCACCCTTCTTGATATCCCAGCAGAGAACCTCTTCGTTCGCTGCAACGATCGCCTGTCCCGCGCTGGTTCCTGTTCGATCTTTGGATGACCATACTAGGTTCGAAGTAGCTGAGGCGACGACGCCAAAGGATTTGCCATGCTCGTATTTTCTGTTTAGAAATAGGTTAGGTTGAGTCGCTTCCTTGCTCTGATCAACTTACAAATATGACTTGACCATCTTTGCAATGTTGCGACCAGAATTGGCCCTCCTTCAATTTTGTCTCCTACAAAAGAACCCAGAATCTTTCCACCATCTCAAAGGAACTTGGAGGGAAATTTTCTTATCGATAAGAACGCTATCCACCAACTCCACTTGCGAGCTCTTCATCACGTGCGTTGGCTAGGAGCTCAAGGCTCACCACGTAAGCCCCACTACCCAGGCGTCACCTATTGTAGCATACACCTAAGCTCCGGGTAACGACAATAGCAAAGGAGGAGCGCATACGAATCAACCAACAAGATGCTTCTGCTAGACTACCAAAACGTGCTGATTCAGTCAGTCTTGACTGAGCGTTTCTCTGGGTAAGATTGCGCGTGTCTTAAGTGCTTCCAACAAGAGCTAATGGATCGTACGTCAGAGCCCCTCCCGCTTCCATTGACCAAACGGTCAGCGACTTCGACGGCGTTACCTTTCATATCTCGACTCCTGAGACCAAGACCCAGATTCTTCTTTCGATTCAAATACGATGCTTCCCCGATCTTGTCAAGTATGGAGCTGAGGAGGTTCTTCAGCGCGAGTACGGCGACTACATGACATCGGTTGAGCCGGGCTTTGACTTCTCGGTTCTCGTGGATTTGGAGAACCTTCCAGAGTCAAAGGGTAAAACTGCCTATCCTCTGTCTGACTGTGTGGCTTCGATGCTAACCATTGTAACCAGAGGAACGTAATGAGCTCGCCCTCAAGTTCGCTCTCCTGAAGCGCAATGCTATGGCTGCACCATTCGAGCAAGCTTACAAGGAGCACTACGCATTGAAGGAGGAGGCATCCAAGTTTACATCTGAGGAGGCCCCTCAGGGCGTCCGAGAGGGAGGCGAAGTTAAGGCGATCCACTACCGAGAGGAGGAGGCAATCTATGTTAAGGCCAGTCACGACCGAGTCACTGTCATCTTCAGCACCGTCTTCCGCGAGGAAACCGACCGAGTGTTTGGAAAGGTGTTTATCCAAGAGTTTGTCGATGCCCGAAGAAGAGCAATTCAGAATGCTCCTCAGGTCCTGTTCAGAAATGATCCTCCCCTTGAGTTGCAGGGTGTCCCAGGGGTCCAAGACACTGGCTCTGGAGATATTGGCTACGTAACTTTTGGTAAGTTTCGCCAGCTTCTGAGATTAATGGCATGGCTAATCGTTCCACAGTCCTCTTCCCCCGTCATCTCACTCCTCAGCGCATGACCGAGGTTATCTCTCATATTCAGACCTTCCGTGACTACTTTCATTACCATATCAAAGCCTCAAAAGCCTATATCCACTCGCGTATGCGAAAGCGAACTGCCGATTTCCTCCAAGGTAAAAATCGTTCATGGGATCATTGCAATCAGGATTCTAACAACGTCCAGTGCTACGTCGTGCCAGGCCAGAGAACGAGGAGAAGGAGAGGAAGACTGCCAGCGGTAGAACTTTTAAGGTGCAAGGAAACTAGATATTGGCTCATAAAAAGGATTGCCTCTGTGCCAACTATGTTATACAATTAAATCAGTTGCCGAGCCTATAGATGGAGCGGTTAGTTGCGGGCAGGTGATCGTTGAGCGGATGATGCTATAAAACCATGAATTGATGTCTCAAATCAATAAGCAATAAACAAATAAAAAGCCAAGCAAAACATGAGTTGGCAAAAGGCCAAGAAGTGTTGTGAATTCCCACCTATTGGTACCTAATTGACGTGTTACTTGGCTTAGGTAGGTACCGCCCAATTAGCGGTGGGTGGTTCCATGAACATGAAAAGCCCTTTCTTCGTCTAAAATCGTGAGCAAGATCGTGCCGACACATGCCGATCTTTTTTATACAACATCCGAAACGACGGCCCTTGGGTCGCTACGACAATGATATGGCCGTTCGGATCGCGAAATACCGATAAAGAGATTGAGAAGAAACTCAAAGAGGCGAAACGGCAGCAAATATCATGGACCGACACAATAACCCGGATTAGATCAGCTCCTTTCGATGCAGCGAGAGAATGGGCACCCGTTGTGCTATTCCCACTCGCAGGCATGGCAGTTCTGCAGATCTATGCAAACTATCTTCGCCGAATACCTGGATCAGCATATGTGCGGCCGAACTTCTTTCGCAACCGGAGTATATTCGGTCGGGTTACCAGCGTTGGCGATGGAGACAACTTCCACCTATTTCACACACCTGGCGGTCGAATCTTGGGCTGGGGCTGGTTGAGAAAGGTCCCTGAAGCTCGTAAGGAGCTAAAGGACCGAACGGTAGGTTTGTGGTCTCAGGTTCGTCCTGTCTTGATACTAACAAGGATGTAACAGATTCCAATTCGAATCGCCGGTGTCGACGCTCCAGAATGTGCTCACTTCGGACGACCAGCACAACCATTCTCGGCTGAAGCTCTTATGTGGCTACGGGACTACATCAACAAACGCAATGTTCGAGCATACGTCTACAAACGAGACCAATACGATCGAATCGTCGCAACTGTATATACGCGGCGGTGGCTGTTTCGAAAGGACGTAGGCCTTGAGATGATAAAGGCGGGCATGGCGACGACATACGAAGCAAAGCAGGGGGCCGAGTTCGGCGGCAGGCAAAAGATCTACGAAAAAGCCCAAACAAAAGCGAAGCAGAAGCGAAAGGGCATGTGGTCTGGCAAGACGACGGATTTCGAGAGTCCAAGAGCTTACAAGACGAAGTGGGCTGGGGTTGCTAAGGAAAAGACCGGCACATGAGGATGCCGAGTATGAGTTATTATGATCATTCCAAAACTAGTATTTAGGTTTGCTTTATGTAGCATTTAGAGATATCCCAGCATAAATCAAGGATGAATTTAAAGATTCGAAAACCAAGGCTACGTCAGATAGATAAAAGTGTGTTATGGTCTAAGACTCGTTGTGACATATCTATGAGGACTATTTTAAGCATCACAGCTCGCCATGTTGTCAGAACCACTGGCAAGTCTTAGCTGAGTCGATCAACATGCACGCATTGCACGGTTGATAGGCCTCCATTGCTATAGAAACTTAGATCTATTTGTCTGTGCATTAAACAAAGCCAGGGTCGAGCCGTCAACCTTGAACACATCAGCTGCGCTGAATAACTGCCCAGTTTTGAGTCAACCGATGTCTGACACGTTGGCGGGCATTGACTTGTCCGGCGTCAGGCGGTTAGTGCAACAAGACGCAAGCAGGGTCCTTGAGCAAGGGGCTCTAGCAGCGCGATCCAAAGTCGTTTCAGCTGATAGGTAGCTACTAAGATAGCTTTATATTGGTGTTGCAAAACCCGAGTCAATCATGATATGAGCAGGCAACTATGAGTATCAGGTGCGCATCAGATGGTAGTAGATGATCGTTGATTTGTATTCACTTTTCTCCTTGACGGTCACGGATATCAGCACAATGCATCGGCTGAGTTATGCCTCGTATAACACAGTTGTATCCATGCAAGCATCTATGATAGTGCATGCATCCGCACAAGCGCGAACTTCCAAAGAATGGGATTGCTTAATACTGAACCACTCTCCCAATATGCCGGGAATAACCTCTGTGATTTATAAGTGTCCCAATCATCATTCGCTCGTTGATACAATACACAAACCACCAAAACCCTATAATTATCCAGTGACAAACAACGGTAACAGGGTGTGGTGTCACTAGTGCGTGGTACCAGCCGAGATCCCCTTGCTTTTCAACCAATCTCCTGAGTTTAGCGGGACCTGCATTAAAAATAGTTGGAACAGAAGAATGCTAACTATAGGCTCATGATGCTGGGTTTTATTGTCTAGGTCATCCTTCTTGACATTATTAGCTCTCGTCTCTGCAAGCCACGACTTGGACATAGGTAGTTCAACGGTCAGCAGTCATAGTCGGAAATTCAAGGTCAAAGGTCAGCAAGTGATGTGAATAAATGCAGCGATAAGAATTCCATCAAGTATCTCATACAAAAACAAAAGAATGCCGCATCCAGAAGCACATTTATAATATATCGTGGAAATGAAGCTCAGGTGGTAAGTGTTCGACAGTTTCCCGGCAAGCTTGCGGCGCAAGAAACAGCAGCTCCACTCGTCCCCTGGAAACCAAGGCGAACCTCAACGGGGGATCAACTCTTTCCTCTCTCCTAATTCTCACCTCATCCTCCGCGAGAATTCTTAGCATTAAAGCTCCTGTGAGAGGAGGGGATACTTATCTTTGCATTGTTTTGCCTTGCAACTAGTCACTCGTTATATTCTGATTCTTCTTTCTCTTTCTATTTGTTTGTATTTCCCACACAGCCGCTGTGTTATACCTAATACACCGCCCCGTCGACTCGACAACCAACATAACGCTTCAATACCTCTGGGCTGACACTTCGGTATTCGCACTCATTAATACCGCTTCCTTTTCTTATATTGATTTGTTACCACTCTTTCACCAATCTGCAGCAACCCGAAGTGCTTCCAACCATTTTGTGTGGTCTGAATCAGCATTCCAGCCGTTCGACTTGGAGACACGATACCTGTTCCTCATTCTTTCCTACACGCTGCTCAAATACCTGACGGACGGCACGGACGCGTACAGTACCTTGGAGACACGCAATTAGAGAGGCATCCCGTCACCCCGCTTTTCCGACGCGGTAGAACTCGCGAGAGGTTTACTGCTCAACAATCAACTGTAAAGTCAAGGGATATTTGCCGCTGACGAGATCTCTTGATACGAGGACGAGGCTCGCCGATAATCAAACTCTGGGTTGCTCCTCTCAAGCTTATTGGTGATCGATTCATTAAGGTGGCGCTCTCCACTTGCACACAGGTTCCTCCCGTGGCTGTGATACGTACCACAGTCGCACATCTTGAAACCTAGGTACGTCTCTTTTCTCCTTATCCTTCGATTGCACCATATAATATTCAGTTGTCGCATTTGTGCAATTGGTTTTCATATGACTTTTAATCTTCTTCTTTTTTCCCCGTTACCCTCTTCATTACGACCTTGTGATTTCGGCTGCTCCTTTGCTGTTTGTCGTCATCCCACCCAGTATCCTTGCACAGGTGCTTCAGGTACTGTACCGCATTACAGTACAATAGGATCTAACCATGTTAGGCTAGTAGGAAGATTTCCGAAATCCATGCACGCCTAGAGAACGGACATCGCCATCGCTAGCAATTTCCCGCATATGTGCTGCAGCAACATCGCTAGTCGCTCAACTTGAATCTCGCAAACCACAACTTTTCCCTCCTATTGCGCATATCCGACGCATTTGATACCGACAATAGTAACCGCAGCAAACTGAACCATCGTCCTGAGTCCGGTTTTCGACCTTTTCGAGTTTTTGCTGCATCTTACCGACTCCTAGTGGACGCCTCGATTCGCATCACTCCCGCTTTCTCGACCGTTAGAAAACGCGATCATTCACCCCTTGATATGGCCCACTCTTAATCCTGAGATGCATGCAAGAACAAATTCAATCCCGACGACTACGAGATTTGACTTCCCTGCGCAGGGACGCACAGCGCACTCAGTAACGAAACCAATCCTTTCAATATCCAGCGAGAATTTGTAGTTATGCGATTACCTTTTCAACGGCGAAGCCCATCGGCGCGCCAAAGCCACAGCCTAGGTCACGTTTTGGGTCCCAGCCTGGCGGCCTTAGCAGCTCTGGCGCCTTCTCTTACACATGCCATCACCTTCAATCCGATATCGTCGCCAAACCTAGACTTCTCAAACTTGGGTAGGATCGGCATAGTCGGAGATTATGATGGAATTTCTCTTTACGAATATGAGGGTCAAAGAGAAAGCCCTCGTAGCTCAAATGGCAGCGAGTCACTTCTAGCTCAAATGCCTAACGGCGCTTTCGCTTCGATAGTATCCACTGATGCATCGATTAAGGCCATGTGCTCGTTCCAACTCAGCAACGGAGAAATGCAGGGAGTGGTAATAGGTGGTAATTTTACGAGCTTGGACGGAACACAGTCGAAGGCGGTTGCGCTATTCAACCCAAATACAACCGAGATCACTCCTCTGGATGGAATCGAGGGCGAGGTCAACGCTTTATACTGCGACCAGGAACGGGATACGGTTTATGTGGGTGGTAATTTTAAGGGTGCCAACTCGACCAATGCCATCGCCTGGGTTGGTACAGATGGATGGACAAACTTGCCGTTTGCTGGCTTCAACGGTCCCGTGAAGGCCATCACAAAAGCTTCTAACGGGCACATCATTTTCGGTGGTACTTTTACAGGTTTAGGAAACTCGAGCACACCAAACGAATCTGCCAGCCAGGTAATCAATCTGTCCTCGGCAAATATTACCGATGAGAACGGCTCCTCGAGAACTGACCCCAAGGACATCGTTTGTCCTGGGTCTTCATCGAGTCCGTGGTTGTTGCAAGACAACACACCTGGGTACTGGGAAGCAGACTTTTCCTTTGGTTTTGCGCCTACCAAGCTCAGACTTCGAAACACACGTCAGGATGGTCGTGGCACCAAGACCTTTCGCTTCCTCGCTTATCCTATTGACGGAATCATGAACCTGACCTACGTCGACCCGGACAGCGGCAACAATGTCACCTGTACCAGCGAGTGCCCACTCCGTGACAATGAGGATTACCAGGATTTCACCTTTGTCAACCGTGTCGGTATGAACAGGTTTCGCATTGCTATTTCTGATTGGTACGGCAACGGAGGTGGTCTGGAGAGTGTCGAACTGTTTCAGAACGACATTTTTGCTTATGCCGTTTCTGACTTCAACGAGCCGAAATGCGGCGGAGTCCAGAACCCAGCTTCGGCTACTCACACAGGGCCCTGGAAGGTTTCCCCATCTTTAGAGAGCAGCTCTGAGTACCTAACTGCTGAGCTTGACGGCAACTACGATCCTGAAAAACTCTCTGTCACATTCTATCCTAACATTATGGAATCTGGCAATTACTCTGTCAACATTTACACCCCAGGTTGTCAAGCCGACGACACCTGTCAAACTCGAGGCCGTGTTAATATCACCGGGGTTATGTCAGGTGACAATGATAAGGATACTAATTTCACATCGACACTATATCAAACCAACGACTTTGATAAATACGATCAGATTTATTTCGGATATATCGAGAAGAGCTCGGGTTCCTTCAAGCCCTCAGTTACACTCCGCCCACTTGCAAGCCAAAATGTTGACACTCTTACCGTTGTCGCTCAGAGGGTTGAATTCACTCTCACGAACTCTACTGGTGGCCTCAACGGACTCTTCGACTTCGACCCTGAACAAGCTGTGGTCAATGCTTCCAGTATTGTGAACTCTCCAATCAACAAACTCGGGGCAAGCTTCAACAGAGCCTCCGGCGTGAGCGTTTTGATCACGGATAACAACACTACTTACGTCGGCGGCAACTTCACTTCCAAGGATCACGACAACATCCTCGCTATTATCGAAAATGACGATGTCAAGGAGCCTGGTGGTGGCCTGAATGGCGAGGTGTTTGCCATGTACCTCAACGACACACAGCTCTACGTCGGCGGTGACTTTTCAAACACTGACAATGGGCCTGTAACTGGCTTAGACAACATCGCCGTCTATGATACCAAAGAGGATAAATGGAGTGCCTTGGGAGCTGGCGTCGACGGTCTTGTGAAGTATGCTGTGCCACTGATGCTCAACATTACCGCAGATATGCCTGAACTGGTGATCGCTTTCACTGGCGAATTTACTTCATGTAAGGCCTTCGGTGATAACAAGGCAGTTCGAGTGGACGGCTTTGCTGTTTGGGTAGCTTCGAAGGGAAACTGGTTGCAGAACCTCGACGGCAAATATCCCACCTTTGATGGCTCGCTTACATCTGCCGTTCTTGACATCCCTATGGATGGCGGTTCTCTTTATGCTGGTGCCCTCTCATCCGCACAACTCGGCACAAACGGTGCTGCCACTCTCTCGGATAAGGGACTTGGCCAGTTCCCTCTTAAGATCCGAGCTTCTGCATCATCACCAAACTCATCCGCACTAAGTCGACGGGATGTTACTTCATTCAACAAGAACACTACTGGCGTGGT
Source organism: Fusarium austroafricanum (assembly GCA_012932025.1). NCBI lineage: Eukaryota > Fungi > Ascomycota > Sordariomycetes > Hypocreales > Nectriaceae > Fusarium > Fusarium austroafricanum. Next base: position 90,452 of record JAADJG010000104.1, on the reverse strand, counting down.
GACAGGTATCTTTTACGACGATAACGACTACAATATCACCGTTCTGGCTGGGCATTTCACGACTGAGTCGACAAAGGGTGATGAGGTACAAAATATTGTTCTTATCGAAGACGACACTGTCACTGGACTTGGTTCTGACATTTCGAACGGGTCTGCTTTTGTTGCTCTCGCCGTGCGTAACGGCATCTTGTTCGCAGGTGGTGATATCAGTGGCACCATAGACAAAACCGACATCCGTGGCCTTGTCTCGTATAATCTGGAGTCGAAATCCTTCAACTCGCAGCCACCTTCTGTATCGGGAGCCAACAGTACCGTTGCGGCTATTGCTGTACGCCCTGGCGACTCTGGTGATGTATATGTTGGCGGCTCATTTGAAACCGCTGGCGCCCTGGATTGCCCTGGTCTCTGCACCTACAACGTGAATTCTGGCCAATGGAGCCGTCCGGGCAGTGAGCTGGAGGGTACCGTCTACAGCCTCCTGTGGTTGAGCAAGAACCAGCTGGTCATTGGTGGTGATCTCCGTGGTAACGGATCTGACCAACGCTTCCTTGCCAGTTGGGACGCCAACTCAGAGTCCTGGACAAACTTTCCCAGCTCTCAAGATATTCCTGGGCCTGTGGCGGTCATCTCACCGGGATCCATCGATTACGACCAGCTCTGGGTAGCCGGCACTTCACTCAAAGATGGCTCAGTATTTGTCATGAAGTATGATGGCAAGAAGTGGCATACCGCCGAGCCCTCCCTCTCTTCAAACACAATCATTCGCGGTCTGCAGGTCTTCTCGGTGACTGAAGATCATCAAGACGCCGAGTTACTAGACAAGAACCAGGTCTTAATGTTGACGGGCTCTATCGACATCCCCGACTTTGGAGTTGCCTCAGCAGCCATCTTCAACGGCACAACTTATCAACCATATGCAATGACAATCAAGGCGGGTGATGGCCCAGGCACTATTGCTGGTATCTTTTCTCAGAGAGACAGTTTCTTTAAAGAAGGTTAGTTGCTCTCTACTCTATGATAATGATCAATGAATTGTACTGACTCCTTGTTTAGAGAAGCACATGGCTTTGGGATTTGTTGTCCTTATTGGCCTTGCTATCGCACTTGGCCTAATGCTTCTCCTTGTCCTTTGTGGTATCATCCTAGACCGCATCCGCAAGAAGCGCGAAGGTTACGTCCCTGCCCCTACATCCATGTATGACCGAGGCAGTGGAATGCGACACATCCCTCCTCATGAGCTCCTTGAGTCTCTTGGGCATGGTCGAGGTGGTGCACCACCACGTGTTTAACAAAAAGCAAAAGAAAGGAGCCGATTCCTAATCTCTGGTGAATGTCGTCGTTTTAGCAAGCTGCATAAATGTCTGATTTGATACCTTTGGCGTTCTGGAAAGGTGTGTGGGCTTATTTTCGGGCTGGAGAAGTCCATTACTATTTTCGAAAATTGGGATCTAATAATAAGATCCCGTCGCGAGCATATGAACTCTGACTTACAGGGTCGGATTCTTTGTTCAAAAAAAGCTTCGGCTTACAACTATACCCTATTTCGGCTGGATCCTGGAGAGGGCATCCCCAATAGCAACTGGCCCGCCTTGACTTCGCCAAGTATGCTCTCCCAACCCCTCGCTGCATTTCTCTTGTTTCTCATTTTCACTTCATGAGGTCATGACCCATCGGTTGATGTCTACCTGTCTATTCTTTTCTCTTCGACATCCATACATAGATGCCTTTATTTGTAGAGACATTATCGTAGTCTCTTTTCGCTGTACATTACCTTCTTCCAAGCAGCCTCCGCCCTCAAGTCTGCTGAGGACTCAGGGCCTCCGTGTCCGTTTTCCTCTTTCAAAACTTTGTTATCATGAAGGAAATGCGAGAAAGAGGGTGAGTATTTGGAGGTTCGGGGCGGTTATCTGGTGACATTAGTTGAGGATGATTTGGTCGATGCTTCTGTGGTTAGAAGAGGCTATCTTGTACCGATTGGTGATGTGATACTCAGTTGACCTATAGTAGCTTAATCTGAGTGGTGATGGTTTCTCGTACATTCATGTCTTGGTATCCGTGATGTCGTGTATGGACCCCTATGCCGGCGTGATCCTCTTGCAAGCCTTGTCTTTGACGACCCTGCTTTGTAGTGTTCTTTCTGTGGGACTGCATAGACACGCGATGCTACCATAACATTTGATTCAATAAGCTTCTCGTGTCAGCCCATTCTTAAGACGAGCTTTGACTCGGTCTCGTAACCAAGAGGCCGAGAGCCCTCCGATTGGAAGTCGCTTCGTTTTGCGGTAACCCAGCGTAGAAACTTGTCTTCCTCAGTCTCGTTGAATGGAGAACATTCTGGGGTAAAGCACCAAGGAGTTCTCCAAATGACGTTTCCCCGTCCAGTAGTTGAACACGAGGCGAGCGGCATCTGCTTGTTACTGGCGAACGACAATGCACGTTTGACATCTGGCTACGAGAAAGCTCCTTGCTTAGACACTGTTACAATTTAAGTGACCATTTTCAATACTGGCGTTCCTGGTCGAGGGTTGGTATGCATCTGAACTCTGAACATGGTCCATCATTTCAGAATTGCTCTTACTGCCAGGCTGTTCCATATCAACAGCGAAATTTGCAAGTGACAAGCCAAGACTGACTGTCTGTCAGATGGATAGATTGGTGACTGAAATCAGAAACCAACCTTGTCGTTAATAGTTTGTCTGGGAATACCCTAAACCACGAGGTTCAGTGTGTCTGGGCACACCTCAAATGTCGCATAAACAAAACACAGCGAACATGCAGGTGCAACAGTCATTATGCCATTTACATCACGTCATATCTAATAACAATATTCATTCTGTCTCAAACTGGTGCCCCGTGATGGCCCATGGTCAAGATGCAATGTCTCGGCTGCTTTTTCTTCTTCTTCTTTCAGGTCTCGATACTGGTACAATGTACTCCGTAGTGTCTGAAAGATAACCACAGCAACGTCGAATGTCGTATCTGATCTGTACGCCTTCGAAAACGTGTGATGGGTGCCAAGAAAACTCTGTTTCCCTGCCGAGTGGATCAGATCGGGCTCAGTGAAGACATCGTGGCTATTGGGCGATAATCGGAAGCATATAACCGCATGTGATGCAATCCTTACATAGAAAGAACGACGACTGCAAAAGACAAGGCGCAAAGCAATAACAGCAGCAACGAACAAATAGCCTTGCGCTTCGCTTGTGCTGAGGCATTGACTTGACTGCTGCAGACTGCTGAGGGGCACTGGTTCCTAGTCTACTGTAGTAGCAGATCGATGACGCTGCAGGCATGTCTTATCACCCTGCCGCAACCATCTTTCACTCGTATGTCTCTCAGGCAAAGAAAGCTGACGGTTGGTTGATGATCTGTTCCCTGCATCTGCCTGTCAATGACAGTCCAAAGCAGGATTCCAAGGGTCAACACCAACCTAAACTCATCATGCCCTATGACGCAAAGTATTATTTTCCCCCCTCCCTCCTTGTCAAGCGCCGGCCGAAAGCTGCAAGGACGGATGCAGTCCGAGAAGCCAACAGCATCACGGAAAAGGGCCTTACCGGCGCCGCCACGACATCATTACTAACACCCAGCGGTGCAGTGCCGTGCGTGCTATCTCGAGTTCCTGGGAACACAAAGACATTGAACTAGCAGAACGGGACCCAGTGCTGGATGGTACGACACGGAGTATCCCATGGCAGTGGGCACCACCTGAGCCAACTACAGTAATGCCTACAGTATGTTGAAATAGACCAAGCCGATGTGCAGCTCTGTATGTAGCTAGCAGTGGACGACGTCGAATGCAGAAGAGCAGCAATGGTAGATAAAGGCGTGACAGGGACCACCCACTGTCAAGGGCAATAGTGGATGGTAGGGTGTGGAGTACGAGCCATTGCTGTAATTGCTCTACCGCTGGCACCGCGATGCTTGCTTGACTTGGCCAGTTGACCAGCAAATGATGGCATTCACTTCAATCCCATAGAAGATACATTTGTGCGACTGTACGTACTGACTTGACTGGAAACATGGCGTTCCGTTTGCATGTCTCGGCGATTTTACGGGTGGATTGACGCCTCGTCTCTTCTAGGAGGCGCCGCATAATCTAGCCTCGATGATAAGAAGAATAGAGTAGGTAGAGCCAACACCCCTGAGACGTTTGCAGGGGCAGTGTGTATTGAGTCAAGAAGTGGTGTTGTAAAGACATGACATGACATGGCCGTGCCACTAGGCCGGTTCCTATCTTATTGGGGCAAGTACAACTTCGAGGCTATGTTATCAAGATTTGGCCAACAAATGATTCAGCTCATCAAAATAATATGGCCGCTCCTCTTGTCAATGGAATATGTGCCGGGGTAAACAATGGGGGAGTAGTGGAACCCCGGCACTGAGTCGGTAGCGCGCTTGTGCTTCTGCACCTCAGAGACTGTCACTGACCTAACTAGGCGAGACAAGGCGGGAGGCGCGCACGCAGGGGTTGGTCAAGTACCGTGAGCTCAAACCTAGACGAGCTAAGGCAAATTGAATGGAGCTTGGCAAAGCAAAAGATCCTGAGAAGACCCCGGCAACAACATAACTCGCTCAACCCAACAAGGTTCCGATGGGACTGTGAGGCTTGGCCAACCCCCTGACCCTTGGCCCCAATATCCATCCTTCCGGAGTCACTGGATATGTCTATGGCCTGTCCGATGTCATGTACATGATGGTCTCATCACTCACTCAATCAGCCCCTAGTTTGTGGTGGACAGATCAATATTTGCGCTCAGCCCTGGCTGGCAGCTGAAAGGTCCCTCTTCTCGTAGCCTTGTTATGTATCATGGCGCCAAGAGCCTGCCTCTTCAGGTCACCTTAATGATACTACTGTACAGCCGCTAAGCAAAAACAACGTTGCGTCTGCCGTTGCAGTCTAAGTGTGCGTATTGCCCAATGGAGTCAGACGCCAGATTTAGTACGGAGTACAGTATGTACAGTAGACGCGCTAGATTTTGAGGCGACAATTAACACCAGGGGCCTCATCTTGGTACAAGCGACGTCGAAACGCCAGACAACCTCGATGAGATGAGACAAGTGATGTCCAGCATAGCATGATCCCAGTGTCGTTCGTTCTTGGGTTGGCGACGATCAATTCCACAGTTTCCACCCGAATACTTGGGGACCCCTTTGCGATAGACTCGCTCCAGGGTCGGGCCAAGAGTCAAGGTTCAACAATAAAGACATGTTTGGTTGCCTGTTGCCAAAGTTGCCATGGCGGGCGAAAGTCCGAGTGGCCATGATGTGAGCTTCAGTTTCGCTCCTCGAATGGGCAACGGGCGCGACAATGCGCACGGTCGCCAAAGACTCTCCTCCCGTCCAGTTGCGTACCGCAAATCGGAGCCCCTCTTTGAAATTTCTCTCTCCCTCAACTTGACAAGCAGGTGGGTCAGATAAAAACCGAGACGCTCAAGCAGAATTGTGTGAGGGTGACACATATAGCGATCATCTCACATATGATATTTGCCCTGCTAGTGTATTAATATTTCTGTCAGCATCATTTTGGTGTCTCGGTTTTTATCTGACCCACCTGACAAGTAATGAGAGTAGCCGCGTCAGCTAAACCGCAATGATTGAGTGAGATCCGTATTAAAGCCCAACTCAACTGGGTCTTCACTGTTCCTTTCCAGGGACCTGTTTGCCCGTCTGTAGGAAGACCCGCTATCGGGATGCCAAAAACGCTCATTGTCCCCACAACCTCCAGCCTGCTTGGCCCCATCATAGGCCATCATGATCAGGTTCACACGTCAGGTCTCTGAGGCGCTCCTGTTTTGACTCGTGCGTCTGTTATGCTTCTTCTCCATGGCACCGGCTTTGCTGTCTCCCGAGCTGCTAGTTGCGCGCCAAACATGCACCGGCTACCGCTAGCCCCGCGGCCGTGTCCATCCAGTGTAGACACGGCTGTATCTAATAACCAGCCCTGTTACCGGCCTGAGTTTGCTCCGGACGCACCGGCCGAGTCTGCTGAGAGGTGAGGCAGAGGGGCTCAGTAACAGTATTGTAGGAGGTAGGTACCAGCCTGCCTGGGAGTGTGCGGTGCGTACATTGACATCACTGAGTCCCCTCAGGTTACTAAGGTTGCAAGGGTCATTGAAAATTCATAGTGCAGGCGGGACGTTGCGGAATTGATTCCTTAAGATATTTGCCTCTAGGAGATTACTCTGAGGCTCCAGATCGAACAACCCAGGGAAGGGTCTTGGCAGCGGATTAAATGCTCCCCAAAATGCTGGGGAAGATGAGCATCACTCCTCAGTCAGGTAACCAAAGAGATCCATTTTATCTCAGCTGTCGGTACAGTACGATACAGTGCTATGATCTGTACCAGCAGTATGGTTCATGGACGATTCATCGTGAAGATCACCGCTGCACTGGTGCCCTCAACACGTGTTGCGTGGATTGACTAAGATGAACCTCAGTCCGTTCACCAAGTAAGATCTACATGTCACGATCTGGGGTGACTCAAGTTGTTGGCACATATTGCTCGAGGTTGTTTTATTCTCGGATGTTTTAGTGCCAGTCCGTTTCAGACGAGGCTTGAGTCCACCATTCGCACGTCAACGCTGTTAACTCGTCTCAATTTCATTGCAACGACATGGTTTGTATGAGATACCCTCGGACCAAGTACGTCTAGTGATGATCTGAGTACGACCTGGCTGGTGGCTACGATAAGTAATTTGTGTTCTTGTAATATTGATTCGTGAGGATAGTAATACAGGCCCGTGGAGTGAAGCATGATTATCAGACACCCTCGACTCGGTATGTGCATTTGCTGAGCCCTCGGTATGAGGTACCTAAGAAGAAACCAGATGCCAATACTTATCAGGTGGTCCATGACGGAACGTTTCATTGAAGTCGTGAAGCTGATAGCGATTGAGTCTGGGGAAATAAAAATACCCTAGACATAATGAGAAACAAACAAACTCAAACGAGCGCCACCGGCTCTTCTTTCGCTGTAATCTCACAAAACCCACATGCTAATCTTGAAGGCGAGATGAGACTTAATAGAATAACGTCCAATGAATGGAGAACCCAAGCTGAGGCAAAGATGGTATTGTCAGGTGTGCCGTCGGGGTTGCAGTTGTTGACTGGGAATATTTTGAGGCGGGCTGGGGAATGCTGGTAGACTCTGAGACATACCCCTGTTGCAAAGTCAACGCTGAATGGCTTGATCATATTGTTACTGGAACTGTGAGCCCACATCGCTCACTCTCTCTGACCCTTCAAATTTTCAGGAGCAATGAGTGTTCCTGAATGGCACAAACACAAGCTCGGGTTGTCCGATATCTGTAACCCAAGCCAGGACGTGCTTGTCGGCCCAGGCACAGTCACCTTCTAGAAAACGTGAAGAAATGCAACTTAACAGAACGGTGACCCAAATGAGGTTGATCGTGCGTGCAACGTCTGCATCGGTTGCCAGCCCCGTAATGATCGACAGGTCGTCAATCTCGGGTACCAGGATGAGCTAGTAGAAGATGATAGTAGATGCAGTACGGAGTATTGCACCAGCGCTGGGACCGTATATCTATCTGGAGGGTTACGTAAAATAATGTAATTTCACTATCGTCAATTGATATGCCAGGATGTGAAGTAGTTTACGGTGCGAAAGTGGCCTCCTCGGAATCCATGCTGAAGACCCCATCTGGTGCGCTCAAGAGCCGGATCGACGCCATGAAGGCAACGCTTGTCTGAATAGCGTCGGCATCGCTGACAAGGAGCAGGTTCGAATGCCGGAGGGTAATGTTGATCGCAAGATCTGGGTGATAATCACAATTAAAACCTTGCTGGGGCCCCTTGCGCAAGATATGTTTCAAACGTCCCTTTTCGGCTTGTCTTTTCAAATAGGGGATAGTTGATTCTCTTAGTCCCAAAGTTAGGAAACCAGGACTGGTGGCAACCTATTGGAGGCTCGGCCGGAATCCGTTCAAGGCCTTGACAAGCCGGCACTATGGGGGCTCAAAAGAAGGTACTGTATAGTACGGAGTGGTGAGCCCTTGAGCAAACTGCTGCTCAAGTGCACTTAGCGACATTCTCCGAATGAGTTATGCTGGTAAGAAGATTACGCATTGGTGAACTCAAAACAATATAGTATGTTGACTTTTGGATGATACTTTGCCCTTAAAAACCCGGTGGTTCTTGTGGCGTGAAATAGGAACCGAATTTCTTGCTACAATAATGGGTTTGGAACGATACTCATCTACTACTGACCTGAGCAATGGTTAGCAGTCTTCTATCTCGTAGTTGCTTTCCTTCATGCTGTTCACTCGAGGATCCTTTCCATCAACCAGTTTCTCTCTCAAATTTGCAAAGATGCCGCAAGAGTTAGGTCACTGAGAGGCATGGTTTGTCGCCGACATAGGAGTGATTATTGCGCTGCCCACATGCGTGCATTGAGCACGTAGAGTGTGTGGGTAAACTGCAGAACGTGTCCATGATTGCCTAGAAGTTATTGGACAGTGTTGACAACACCAAAGAGCAAATCTTATTTCGTAGCGGTCTGCGACGGCTGGTCCGTTTGCGTTGACCCCCTATCGTTTCGTCGTCCTCAAAGCATTCCTGGTGGCCTTTTGCATTTCCCATGCTTGGTCACATCAGATTCACGGCCTAAGACAGCCCAGTATTATTTCCGTAGCGGGTCGTATAAAGAGGGGGGTCATCTTTATCGACGACTGGCTGTATCAGCGGGACCCCATGTCTTGCTGTGCGCCACTCCCATCACCGCTACAGCGAACGGGCGGGTCTAGCGTATGCGCTATGGCCCAGGGAAGCCAGCGCTGTTCAAGACTCAGAAGAAATATGCAGTCCTGGCAGTATCGTACAGACTTTGAGGCATTGAAGTGGAGTTTGTTGAGCATTATTGAACTTGCTTGCCCTGGTTAAAAATGTGAGCTTCAACCGTTATATGCTGAAGGATTATTTATTTATTATTTATTTATTTTTATTTATCAAGGGCACTTGGAGAGAATATCTAGGGAACAACAACCCCCGCGTAGGGCCTGCACAGTATCACGGAAGGGTTCTTCCATCCTATACCTTACCAAATCGGACAAGAGCAGACACAGTGCACACATTTTTCGATTTCCAGGCACCTTTTCCGTCCATACTTCCCTAGAACGCAAAGCCAACACACATGCGCACACACACAAATCAATCACCCACCCATAACTCTATTTGATACGCGATACATGACACGGTACTGAGCTGGATCTCCCCGAAAAGGCATTCTAGCTCTCAGCAGCCGTTCCCCAATGTGGGGGCGGCGCCGAGCTAGGATAGGTACAGTAAAGTATCATAATGGAGCGAATCTGAGCATAGGTAAAGCCAAGAACACCCATTCCCAAGCGTTCAATCTAACAATGGCCATGACCAGCAAAAAGGTCAACTAAACTAAGCCAGATGGACAAAGCTACAGTACTATCACTTACATACATCACCATACTTCCAGACAATATCGCAATTCTCCAACCAGCGAAACCGGCATGCAAGGGCTTCAACCCTTGACTAGGAAGGGACCATTTAGTGCCTTGGCTTGACAATTATCCGCGCTCATTATCCGCTCATCAGATACTGATACTGATACTGGTCGGATACTAACCAAGACTACTCCGCTGAGGCGGCATATATGTGCAATGCTCTGTTGTGCCCCACGAGGGAGGGTTCAAGAACCCGCCCAGTTCATCGCAACTGGGCAGGTGGAAAAGAAGGGGACATTTTCTCCTCCGTACTTGGGAAACAAAGCCGACTCGCGGCGTGCAGGTATGGCATCACTGCAACACCACCACTGTGAGGGGTCCTGGTGGTCCTGGATACCCTGCTCCAGTGAGAATGAGAACAAAAGTGACAGTGACGCTGTCCCACCTCGTCTCTTGAGCATGATGACGGAGATGTCAAAGGCTCTCAGGGTCTTGAGGTTTGTTTGTATTGCATGCCTTGTGAGTATTGAACTGTATTTGCTCTTGTCAAAGCGCGCCTGTAGCATCTTTCCAGGGTCACAACGTCAGTCGGTTGCTATCATATGCTAGGCTATCCTGGAAGACTGATGTCAATGCTCTTCTGTCACCCTCCACTCGTGCGTGCATGCCCTCATGGGATGGCGGATGAGCAATATCAATGTTGACTGCAAGGCATTGCGATGGCCTGGCATACCTCTGCTAGCCCCCCAGCGTCGTCCCCTAAAGGCTGTTTCAATTCCTTCACCGTCTTGCGTTTCTTGTCTCGTTTCTGAGTCCCACCCACACTCGCTGGTGCTGCTTCCTGATGTACCTTACGTCAGGGCTCTCATGGGTAAACACCCTTCCGCGACAGGGGCGCCCTGTAGCCGACGCCTCCCGCAGAGCTTTTGACGGCTTTTGGCTCTTGTTGAAGTATCTGGTACGTCTTTGGGCTCCTCTTCCCACCCTTGGCATTGCTTGTTGACGTGGGATCCCTGGGCTTTTCCCCATGACCAAGCGCACGACTCGACAACGCCCACTCAAAAAGCCCACTCAGCAAGAAGCTCGCTGCAATCCATTCCCACAGCACTAGACAAGCCTATGCGGATCCCTCGATGCTGCCGTTGAGTGGCTTGAAGGACCCTCGATTCCCACTCGCCGCCTGCGTCGCAACAAGTCATCTACAGGCACGCTCCCATTTGGCTTGATCAGACCCTGCATATTATGATCCCGCCCTGTCTTTTGACCTCAATTCCCAGTCCGGTACGTACATCAGATACCCCCTTGCAATTCATCTCAGGCCCTCCACATCAGTGGCGTTCGTTCGTGGGCCAGTAGCCCTTGGATAGCGGGGGCCCTTTTGCAAACTGCCGTCCGTAGCCTTACCCACCTTCAACTCTCTTTGTCCTGTCTACTCTATCTTCAGCTCTGAACACACCCCTCTCCAACGTCCTCTCCGAACCAGAGTGCACATACCCCGTAATCCTGCCCATCTGCCATCATCGCACCCCCTTTCAGACAGAGAACATGTTCAGTATTATCGAGGGTTCCTTTGGGGAGTCAAACCATTAATTCTTGCTCTTGTCTCTGGACGTTTTAACGATACATAGATACATATGTGCTTCGAACTGTTTACATCATCACCATCTCAAGTGCCGACTTTTGCTCTCACGCTGTCTCATAAATCTACACCATCTCTGACCTGGCAGACCTTAGGGGCCTTTCCAGGATTTCTGATCCAAATCTTTTCAAAAGTCGCTGATCTCTACGTCCACGGACGCTACTATCTGGGCGCCGTGGGCTGTCAAGTCAGGTCGACTTGTGGATTAGAGACTGTCTCCATCATCTTATGCAGCCCACAGCACCCTGGTTTGTTACTTGGCCTGGCTGCTTGGTCCTACGACCCTACCTCATCGCACTAACCCTGTCGCCTCAGCCATTGCGAAAAGACGTCGGCCTGCCGATCACTTAGACCAGAGTCGTCACACCTTTTTTTTTTCTTTCAGAGACGGGGGAACTCCACTCTTCTCCCGCAGCCCAGCCCGTTTCCAGAGGCAGATTGACGCACGTCAATTCGCACCCAGACACTTAAGACTTCGCTGATCCCACCTTGGCCCCGACTCAACTCCCCATATCATCTCCAGCCTGGACGGGATCTTCTGTCTCTGATCTGTGTCACCGACTTGGCTTTTATTCTAGTTGGGATCCCGCATCTGATCAACAAACCTTTTTTACCACATAACTGCCAACCGATCTATGTTGATACTGCACATCAACTCCTACTCTTCACATAACCACTATCACATACCACCAATATGACCATGACGCTTGACACTACTCAGCAGCGGTTTGGACCTTCGTTGAATTTCGACTATTCAGCGCCTGCACCACAACCGCCTGCATTCTCCAACCCATGGTCATCCTCTTCACCACCGCAGCATCCTTCTGCTGGAAGCAGTCTGTTTGTCGGTAGCCAGCCCGCGCTTAACCCAAGCATCATGGCTGGCAAGCCACCTCAAAACCGTGCGAGCACCAGCAGCACATCTTCAATGGCTTCCTATGGAAGCGCAATGCCTGTTCCCAGCACTTCTGCAGGTGAGTTGAAGATGTTGACATCGATTCCATATGATCATTATACTCATTTCATTACCACAGACCTCCTCAGCATCAACCGTATGCAAACAACATCTGCTGCTTATGGAGATCCCACTTACACCACATCTGCCTCTCCTGTCAACCACCAATTTGCACCTACATCAGCTGCCCCCTATGACACATTGGGCTATGCGCCAGCTCCTGTGCGCCCACCTCCCTTTGGTCTGGCTCCTGCCGACGACCATGCCAGAAGGTACTCACAGCAGTAAGTATTATAGGACCCCAACGATCTGCCAACATTTACTAACATAAGGGGCAGTAGCATCCAGGATGAACGGAGGAGCTTTGCCGATGCTCTCGATGCCAGCCATGGCATGCTGGCCATGAGCCAGGAGACTCCTCGACCCATTTATGGGGCGCGAAGTGATCGATCCTCTGTTGATTCCTATGGATTCCCTTCTACCCACTCTACCAGTTCATCCATCTCTTCCAGTGGCAACTTTAGCTCCTACTATGGCGATTCCGTTTCTGATTACTCGACTGCGGGCTCTGACATCGAGTCGGTGTCTTCAAGGACTCTACCTCGGCCCCAGGGATTGATGGGTTCTCAAATTCCACCTGCTCCTCAGTCCATGATGGGACAGTTCAGCTCCAAGGTTTCATCAAGCACCCAGAAGAAGCACAAGTGTAAGGTCTGCGATAAACGATTCACTCGTCCTAGTTCGCTGCAGACCCATATGTATAGTCATACTGGCGAGAAGCGTATGTGTCCCTACGGAAACCATCTTTTGTTCACCATACTGACAACAGGTAGCTTTTGCTTGCGAGGTTGAAGGATGTGGTCGACATTTCTCTGTTGTTTCCAATCTCCGCCGCCACCGAAAGGTCCACCGTGGGGACGCCCGCTCCGAGGCCGGCTCTGAGGACCATCACTCTGACTAAAGACAGTTACTACTATGAGCTGAAATTCCTTGATTCAACGTTTTCAACATGAGCACAGTACAGGCGCAAAGGGGACTGGCACCTGACGAAAGGCGATGCAACGACAGTCTAATCGACCGATTTATTGGCATTTTAATCGCCCTGTTTTTATCACCTGCAAATATTATTACAATACGACTTAGCGCGGCATAGAGAAACGGGACAGAAAAGGAAGAGGAATTATGGGACTGGGGAAATGAGGAGGGCAGCGACGATGTATACGATTCGAGTCTATCGCTTACGGTGCATTGGGTTTCAAACCCTCCATCTCAGGTTTTACGGTATTTGGTATTTGGGGATGGGAATAGGCGGAGTGGAGTGCTGGACCGACCTACCGATACCCTTCCACGCGGCGTTTATGGAGTTGACCACGTTTTGGTCCTACCGTTATTCATGTTCAGGCACACGATGCCATACGCTATTTTTCGAAGCGATCGCTCATGTCCATATTCCAGGGCAACATTCATATTATTCTCGACAAGGATGCGCTTTGAGTCACGTGGGGTGGTGGAACAGAAGTTGATGTGAACGGATTGGATTTAAGGGAGGATTGTACTATTAGTTTCATATTTACGGTCATGATATACCCGTTCCGTACCATGCACAGCTTGATCTGTTGATGCTGGGCCAGGGTGCTACACGGAACAGAAAACAGACAAGAGCGATCGAAAGATCTAGGTACGGCAATGAAGTTGATGAGAAGAGGCGTGGCCTACATATAGAGAGCGAGCGAGCAAGCGAGCAGTCTTACAAGAATTATACTTAAGATTAAAAACAATTGTTTTTGTGTCTTGATACATGGGATGAGTTTAGGAGGGACTCGCGATATGGCAAAGCTGAGGCGTACGTAGTTGGAATGTGCCATGTTTGTCTGCCATCTGATCAATGGGCATTTTTCATCATGATGGGAATTTTCTAGAATGCCATACCTTGGTGGCGAAGGACAAATTTGGAAAACGCCATGACTCGACACATTATAGCATGTAGCTACTGTAGGTAAAGCAAGGTACCGAAGACTCAGCGATGCCATTCATGTAGAGGGGGCACAGCAATAAGCGCGAAGGCGGCTGAATAGGCTCTCACTCCCCTCAAGGTAGGAGATAGCCGCAAAAGATGATGACCCTGGCTGCGTCAAGGAAGGCGAGGCGGTGTTGCCGAGGAAGCTAATGTAAACACCAGAAACCGTTTGTATGATAAGAATATGGTCCAGTATGGGATTGGGCACCAGCATTTGAGACACAGACGCGTAATGCAGCCCCTATTCCTTCAAGCATAGATTCTTTTGCACATGAGTATTTTGCAGGAATAGGGCAGGACAGGAGAGGAAGGACGGGAACAATTGGTGACCTACCCCTGCAATCCGTCTGTTATTGCCCGTCGATCATGACCTAGAATAGGAGACACCGGCGTTTCAAGTTATGTACATCCCTGCCGCAAGAGGCATCGCCATCGACTTGACTGCATTGTCAAGACTGGACAAGCTTTGTGGGGGTGGAAAGGAGGTGTTGGTAGATTAACTTTTGAGGTGAGATTGAGATTGGGTTGGCTTGAGAACTGAGGGTCCTTTTGGAGTGAGCAAGGTACATGCCCCCGGAGGAGATGGTCCATATAACTAGTATGTACATATGCACATAGTAGTTGAGCCTCGGTTTGGCAACTGTAAATGAGATGGCACAGGATGGATGCATGGATGTATCTAGTCTAGCTTGCGAGTGGGTTTGGTGGTGTAATGTACTGTAGTGAATGGTGTTGAAGAGTCATTAGAAGTCAACTAGAAGGTTTTGACCGGAGATCAACATAAATTGTATTAATTCTAAATGAAACAAGCACTCACAGCTATTGTATTCAATTGATGGATTAATGAGCGGCCCTTTCCGTATTGGCACTCAATGATCCTTTTTTCTAGAAATCAATTACATTACAGAGATCGCTGGAGAGAGCATGCGCCCTTTCAACATCCCCTAACAAGTGGAGTAAGCAGGGGCACTGTCCATCTCCCATTTGCTAGAATTGACAATTCCCTTTTTTTGCGCTCTGATTCCGGTCTCATTCTCACTCCCCAATAGTCAGCCCCCAATATCTCAACCCTTGTCATTTACAGCTGCATTGCGCCCCTTCGTTGGCTGAAATTCGATCTCTTTGCAAGCCACGGCCTGGGATTCCGAGCAATAATGGGAGAGAGATCTCAGTTTCAGTTTAATCTCACCGAAGTGCAGATGGTGATTCGAAAATGGCATGCACAAATTTCCATATCGACGGGTTGACTGTTGCATCACCGCCAAAATTTTGAAACTGATAGAACATATTATCAACAGCCGACCGAGGCGCCTTGTTGCAGATGCGTGTGGGAGCTTCTTCCTCCACTTGTACGTTCAGTTTACTCCATTAGTTGACAGGTATGTAGGTGCATATCCTCATCCATGTTCACCTCCACGTTGGGCAATTCATACTCTGTGGCAAAAAGGACGCGCGCGATATGGTCAATAACATTCATTGTTCAACTGCAGTGCATGTTCACTGCGGAGATTGGGAGCCGAAATAGACGAGGGGCCTGCTGTTATCGCTGCTGTGCCATGCCACGACTTTTTGGTGATATGACATATGACATCCCTCATGGCTGAGATGTCAGCGCCCGGGTCACGGAACCCAAGAGATCCGGCACCGTACTAACGGATTCACAACTGGGGACTGGCCGACGCCGTCGACGACGGAGCCCCGGGCGGTGCAAATGGCTTCCTTTGAGTTCATGGTGGTTGGACAGCAGGATAGGTACATGTCTTTATTCAGGATCCTTGAGGCGAATTGTCTCTCTGATGTTAAAACCCAGTTCTTGAGCTGGTACAGTACTCCATGTAGTATACTTGAGTGTTAAAGTCACTTTATTGCCCCCCTTAACATCACGCAGACCCAGCCTGAAGCCGTTGACAACACGGCGGCTTATCCATCGCCCCCTTTAACCCCCAGTTTTTGCCTCCTCGCATAAAGGGCGTGATGTTTGTTGCACCTTATTGGTCCCCCCGAACACAATAGCAGCTAATATTTCCAACATGCACTATTCGTAAACGGCAGGGAAAAGGCCCTTGGATTGATTAGAAGGATTCCCAAACATCGATCATGACGGCGTCGTGGGTCGAACAATGACGTCGACGGAGAAATTTGAGTCCTCGTCCGCGTTTGAGATTCTGCCACGGACTCTGGCCTCAGCGCAAGAAGCGCCGATGATGGGATCTTCAGGGTCCTACTTATTAGGGGGCTAGTACTAAAGTAGCTTGGGGAGGGGGGAAAAAATCAGAAGCACAAGGACAGGGGCAGGTTTCTTTTCGGTCTGTTTCCTTGTTGCGACGTGGAGAAGACGATGGGACTGTATAATCAAATCAATCAATCGACCGGCTGCTGCTCTGTACTAGGGATAGAGACACAGCTGAGGAAGGGAAGAAAAAGACAGGGTCGGTCAGTGACTGCCGCATTGCAAAGTGGGAATGGTAGATGCGAAACTTGTTTCCCCCTCTCCTTCCTTTCCTAATCGTCTACAGTATGCATTTGTCCATGTCTTTCTTGCCTAGGTATGTTTACTCCGTACACTTCGAAGGACGATGAGTGAGTGGTTGGGTTTGCTTCTGCATGATGAAATAAATGCCTAATTGTCTTACGAACTATGGAGCTATACCACGTTGAACCACCTGATACTGCATTACCTTGCCCTGCCCTGCCCTGCCCTGCCCTGCGAATCTAGACATAATTGGTTTTCCTACCAAGTAGGTAGTTCAGAAAAGAACCAGGACATCAAGCATGTTGATATAAATGACCAGGCACTTAGGCCTCAAGACTTGAGGTAAATTATATTGACCTTTATGATACCCTACCTACTTTGAATTGAGTCAAGTGCTTGGCCTAAAGACAATTGCGGGTAGGTACAGTACAGTGACATTTGAATAGCTTCACATCTTTACGACTCGCGTAAGCCCACAATATCATGGCAATGTCATGCTAAACTTTGAAGGGTTGTTTCGGCCGCGGCAGTGTTTAGTCCTCAGCTCTCATAGGCTCGTTGAGTGCTACGTCGTCTGAACAAGACTGTCTGCAAAACCGTTGGAGTGAAATGGGGCTTTATGACATCATCCGGCTCCGTTGCCCCAAGACCCGGCCGAGCTCCACCTGGAATACGTCATAGGAGCTTGTTAATTCGCTGCCGTAGATGGCTGAACAGGGACAAGCATTGGACGCCCACCTTTTTCCCTTTTTCTGTTGCATGTGGGGACGTTCTCGTGGGGTTGGGGTGAGCGTAGAGAGCAAGTTCAAGATACTTCGCAAGGATAGCTGGCGGGTTTAATTTATTTGCCTTTAGTCTCTGATTGATGCCGGGACATGGGTGGCTTCAGCCAAAGTCAGGCTAGGCTAGGCTAGGCTACGAACTAGGGTACAGTAACCAGTCTACGCTTCCAAGAGGGAAGAAAACCTCAAGGGCGCCGGATGGCGTTTTGCGTTCAGGTACGTGGACGAGGTAGGGGCAGCCTCTTAATTCATTATGTGCCAATTAGTGATGCGATTGATGCTACAGGGTTCTTGAATAAGATTTTTGAGTGATTTCGAGTGCAATTCTAGCTTGAAGTATCTTTTTCGTATTGCAACTGATTCAAACACGTCCTTCTGCAGCCAACAAACTGCACTATATCACTCTGTGATGCCATCGTCACTCTTGGTCACCTGTCGGACTGGACCCGGCAGTACCACAGTGTGTGCCCGATGTACCGTGAACCATCCAACACCAAACTCTCACAGCCTCGCCGTGAGTATCTGGTACTGCATGCTCGTCTGTAATTGGGCATCCTACTAAATGAGGTCTAATCTAAACACAACTCAACTCCAACCAAACTCCCCCTCCTTGGAACCAAGTCAGTCTTTCGGTGAACGTAAGGCGTTTCGCCTTGACTTTTGCCACTCTGACAATCCTCGCGAATTTGGGGGGAGACAAGCCTATGCTTGTTCTCCCACACGGACATATGTACACACACTGTGATACTGTATACAATCTCAGCCTTGGTTACTCAAAGTGGAAACAGAACCTATCAACGGATGTCTACAGCCGCATTCCCTCCAAGCGCTAACCAACGCCATCTTTGAGGCTAGCAAGCCCCGTGAGAGAAAGAAGGAACAACAAAGTTGAGACACGAAACGAAACAAAAACCAAAAAAAATTCTGTCAGTTCTTCCTTTCTTCCTAGCTTACAGTAGCTTCCCTTGCCTTCCATTCCATTGCCTCGCTCGCGCCTCGCGCATACTGACACGGTACACGTCAAATCCTTTACAGTATTCTGGCGTTGCTTTTTTCAGCATTGGCTTCGTTGGTGGCTGCATTTCTGATGGTGTCCTTGTGCTGCAGCCTTTACCATTCGGCTTCTTTGGTGGTGGATTCTGACATCCCCTAAAATACAAACTATTCTAAATTCAGCGCACCGCAATTCGGCCTTTCCTTTCCATCCCCCTGATGGCATTTGCTGAGAATGCCATCCCCCGTTTCCTCTCTCGCCCTTGTGTCGTAGCTTGAAAACAACAAAGCAGGAAAAAGAAGAAGAAAACCTAGAAGGTGGCACTTCACATCAAGCTCGTACTATCATATTTCTATTAACTTGGGTATAAGCAGTTCTCATGAATTCTATATTTCTGTTGGACAATGGCTATTGATTAATCAGAAGAACTTGTTACCCCGCATTCCCTCTTTGCTCGTGCTTACCTTAGTACCTACTGTGCAGTACTGCCTCTAAACCTCAAATCTAGTTGGGCAGTCACCTGACCCTCCTCTAGCTCGCTGACTAAATTAATCACCGTCCAGTACCCACCATGCTCGCCTCATCTCGATTCACTTCACTATCCTGGCCTCTATCAGTGACGCTCATTTGTTGTCCGCTTTGGTTACCTTGCCTTTTGGCAGATTCTAACTCCACATCTGCTGCTCTTCTCCAAGGATGAGCAATTGAGCGGGGCTTAGGGCCTTCAGTTGGTTGCTCTCCCGCCCCAACATCCAACCGATGTGACGTACAGATACAGCCGTAAGGATAACAAATGTTAGCGCAAGACTCTTCTCCACTATACCTTATAGTTGAAGAAAATAGATAGAAAAAGGCTTTAAAAATAAAGATAATTAGATTACATTCTTCTTTAATAATTAAAGAATATAATTCTTCTCTTTTTTTTTTCCCCCTATTTTAAAGCCTTCCTTGATAATAAATAAGTCTTTATGTTTAAATGTGGCAAATTCTGGTCTCGCGCTAACTTTTGTTATCCCTGCGGGCTGCACAGTTTGTTTCGATACATTGTGACCGCGACCTCGACAAATATGGGGAGCATGTACCAAAGGGTGAGATATTGAACCAAATTCGTTCACCTTGCGTCTTGATTTGCCTCGAAAGCTCAGCCTTCTCGGGGAGATCTGCACGCCTCCTATCAAATAAGCAACTGTTGCGGCCGCACATCACCACTGAAGGCGTCAATTAAGGTGCAGGATCCGTGCGGCCAGTGCCAGTACATATCTCAACAAATGCAAGCCTCAGAGCAAAAACAACAACAAGCACCTAAGCTCAGCTGGTACTGAGACCTACTGCTTGTCCGTCCTATCTTTTTGGTGCTGGGGCGACGCAAGGCTTGTCCTTGAACTATCATCCCCGGGACTGTCTTCCGCACCACAGCTAAGTCTGCTAAGACCTGGGTCGTGGTTTGATATACACGAGATAGCTTCAATTATGGATGCTATGAAATCATCGTCGGCAGAAGCGAGTCTCTGACATCTCGATGAACCCTCGACAAGTGTCTGCGGGTTGACTGGTCGCTCACGTCCCATGGGCCGCTGAAAAGGCCTGTTTTCACGCTCTTGGCAGACATCAGCAGCGATATCTTCAGGGCACGAGGCCGACCAGTGGAGGTTACATAGTAGTTCGGTACGTGAATGGATACCTTCCAGCTTTGGGAAACCAGCTCATCAACCGTGAAAACCAAGAAGTAGAGACGAAAACGATATCCCTTGCTCAGCATCCTATCACAATGCACCTGCATCTGCATCTTGTCAATTCTGACGTCTTTGAAATCCCTATACCACCATGCACCCAGGTGTACGGTAACGACAATACCGACACGGGGAGGCACATGGACCAGCAAAAACATGATAAGATTTTCATCTTGAGCTGGAGTATCGCATACGTCCCCACCAGAAGATCCAAGGCCTGCCCACGTGCAACAACAAAGATGATAGACACGTCTTTACTCTGTAAGGAAAAAGACAGACATGGGCTTCAAGCCAGGCTTTTCCCCTCTGCATTGGCAACCACTCAGAGACACGAGAGGATGCTTAGTGAGTGTCGATCACTCCGCGCCTCCCCCTCTCCATCGACCTTACGTGTGTCTTCGACTCCAAACCCAACCACCTTTGCATGTTGAGGTACAACTCCGTGACGCGATATAAAGATTGGACGGCACGGGCCCCTTATCCTTCCCCTCTCCCCTGACTCAAGTTGAGGACGACAGGAAGATGGGGAGATCCCGATGCGGTGAAATCTGCATCTGCCGGAGCCTTGCCCAAAAGTTCCTCTAAGAGTGTGGATGAGCCGCGGGCCCGGGCGTTGACTACCGAAGAGGTGCGAATGGTTCCATCCATGCGTGATGGCCTATCGGTTCGGTGGTACATCCTGTTCTGTCAGATACATATGTGGAAGTAATCACACGTGCGGTGTAGATACAGAGTCGCTGATACTCTAACACGATAGGCCAATCCAAACCGCCGTCCCATGGTTTTGGGGATCATCCAGGGCCCAAGCGTCCGGCTGAGGAAGATGGCAACCTGAAAGGTGACATGCTGTGAGCTCAATTCGCCAATGTTACTCTCGGTTGCTGAGTTATGGAGAATTATTTGATGAGGGTTCGTTAATACATACATTGTTGCGGAGCTAACATCTAGTTAAACTGCTGCCTTCGGATGATCGTCGCTCTCGTTAATGAAGTGAAACCACCAGCTCGGTTGAAGGGCCCCAATCCCCATCTGTATCCCTGTAGCTACGAAGAAAATGCAAAGTCGGCGACTCCGCTGTAAGGTGAGGTGAGATGAGACTTGAAATGAGTGCTACACGACTCTTGGCAAATCAGCCGTTTATTGACCAGCAAGCGGTCAACGGGATTATCGTTGTTTGGATAAAGGGGTTGGAAAGCAAGTCGACATCATCCACATGATCATGAGACAGGAGATTGTCACTCGGTGTAAGGTAACTGGGTTTTGGAAACATTGAAGCCATTTTTTTTATCATCTATCAGAACGCCCTGACGCATGCAGTAACCCCCTTTCAACATACACATCCCCAATTACAAGCCTCCTAGATCCATATCTAACGCAAGAAAAGAAAAGTCCTTGGCATAAACCCCGCCTATCACAGTGAAACCTCCTCGTGAAGCCAATCTTTCTGTCACTAGACTCTTACAACACAATCGCCAGCTCCGGTCGGTCCATCCTATCTTCGTCCAGGTTCGGATAATATGGCACCATCGCGTCCGCCCCCTGAACATACGCGTCGTTGTACAGACGCCAGTATGGAGTTCTGACCTTTCTTGCCGGATGAAACAGACCCGCCCAGACGTAGTTGAGCACCAAGCCTGGCCCAACTGCCATTCGAATGGCCTCAATAGCCTCCACGATACGATCGATAACGTGCGGGCTAGTCTCGAACAGATTTGGGTACAGAAGGTTAAGCAGATGCACCATAGCGTCCTCACATCCTAGACCCACGACGCCTAGAGCAATGTGCTTGACGACGGAAGCTGCAGTCTGACGATGGACCTGATCACGGTCGATAAGAGCGTCTTCTAATAGGGGAGTCACTGCGTAGACGTAGTCCTTTGCCATCTCGCCAATATACTCGAAGAGAAACGAGAGTGACTTGAGCACGCCGTTCTGCACGTTGAGCTCAGGGACTCGGTACTCGTTCATCAGAGCCGGCAGAACAGTGAACGGAGCACAAGTCTCGGCCACGATACCAATGGCAACGGCCGTGTTAACACGAGATTGACGTTCCTGCACTCGGAGGTTGTTCAGCAGAGTTGCCAACACATCCTGAGGGCCAATAGCTTTTGCGATGAAACCAAACGTGTTGTTGGCAGCTCGCCGGATGCCCTTTTTGTGAGCCTTGAGCATGTCAAGCAGCTCAAAGCAGATTCGCATCCACTCTCGGGCGTTGACACTTTCAGGTCCCCGGTCCGCAATACGGCCGACCAGGTCAATCGTATTCTCCTGGACCTTTTCATGGCGGTTTCGCAAGATAGGAGTGAGTCGTGGAAGAAGTTCCTTGATGGGTGGTTGCATCTGCGCGATACCAACGACTGTGACAATGGATCGTAGAGCACCCAAAATAGATCCGAGAACTTCGGGGTACTCTTCACCGAGATACTCGTAGAGCACAACACCGAGCTTACCCATCAGGGCATCCTCACCGCACTGCTTCATGACCATGGCGATCCGGGAGATGAGATCTGCTGCCTGTTGTCGAACAGTAGCGGACTTGTTGTTGAGTCGCCATAAAATGGTACTAACAATCTGAGGGATGTAGGGCTTGCAGCGAGTTCCCAATGCATTGACGACAGAGCCAAAGCCATTGAGCATGATGATGTCTTCAACGCTTTGCTCCTGAAATGCATGGAGGATACCATCCACGAGTCGTTCTTCCAGGCGCTCGCCAATATCCGCCGCGCCTAAACTAGCAACAATCTTTTCCACTGTCTCAACGGTCATCTTTCGGTATGCTTCACTCTCATCCTTGAGGTTGTTGACGATCCTTTCCACTATCTCACTGACCCCAACCTTTTGGCCGATATCAACGGTCGTCTCCACCACTTGTCGATAGTTGCGCTTGTCCAGGGCCATTCTTCGCACCCAAAAGCTCTTGAAGAATTCATCCAGAACGTGTTCCTTGAGGTATCCTGCAGTCACACCATCCGTACCAGCACACTGGGAAACCACCTTAAGAACCACCTTCTTCATCTCCTCATCAGGGGAAGAGAATTCACGGAGAAGAATCTCCATGATCTGGCTGGTGTAGTAGTTGGCGTACTCTTCGTCCATCAAAGGAACGATGTATCCAACAGCCTTGAGGAAACCTGCAAGTCCCTTGCCTCTCTGTTTGCGGGCACCAGTCCATAGGGGATTCAGAATGTCGTCAAAACTCTCGATACCATAAGGATTAGAAGCTTCAGCCAACGCGGCAATGGCCAAACTGGTAACAGTCCTGACTTTCGTCTGCTCGTCGTTGAGGTTGGGTCCAATACACTCAACCAGACCCTTAAGGTGTGGAAGCACGGCGCATCCCATCAGGATAGGAATTTGCTGAACGATTTTCACACCTGTGTGACGAGCCTGCCATGACTTCTTGCTTCGGCAGACAGCTCTGAGGAAAGGCAGCAAAGCAGGAATACCAAGGGCGGATGCTACAACAGCAAAAGCTCGTGCTGTCGTGTTTCGAACATATTCGTCGACGTGGTCGATGTCAGGTCGCATAGTACTGATCATGGTAGCGAGACCAGCAGCTTTGCTCAAGTTAGAGATAATCTCACGACCCTCCACCCTGGCGTAGTAGTCTTGGTCAATAAGCAGTGGCTCAATAACAACCAGGATCTTGTGAACATAGGGGCGCACAAGGTCATCAAGCTTATACAGAATTCGGTCAATGACCTTGACAAGCAAATGACGCTCTTGGTCCTCCAGTGTCTTCTCCATGAGTAGGGGCAGGATCTGGTCGAAGAGGGGCCCGGCTCCGAATTGTCTGGCATTGTCGGTGATTTGACGAAGTGCCGTCTTTCTCATGGGTGGGGTACCGTTCTTGATCTTCAGCAGAAGCCGCATGATCTTCCTCTCCTTAAGTTCCTCGACAGTTAGAGCGTTCTCGTCAGAACCGTCAGTGAGCTTTCCAAAGTATGCCATATCCTCAGCCTTGAAAAATTGCAGATCGCCGACCCCGGGAATTTCGGCAGGCATCGGCTTTCCACTGAGGCGGGCTTGCTCGGGGTCTTGCATCATGAAGCCTGTTTGGGGCGCAGGAGTGGCCATGAGCTTGTGTGCTGGAGCCCGGACAGGTTCGTATCCAGGAGGAGGTTCGAGGATCTTGTAACCCTCGCTTTCGCCAGGTAGGAGGAGGTCGAGTTCTTCGTCGCTAAGAGGCATGTTTCGACCAGAGATATCGGTACCGAATGTTGTCGGCAGAGTGGGAGCGGATGATGGGTGCGCAGGAGTAGCCAGTCCTGTATTCCCCATGGGAGTGGCTGAAGGAGCCTGGTCCCATCGTGAGCGTTTCTTAGAGGCTTCAGCGCCAGGTACAGGAGCCTGGTCCCATCGTGAACGCTTGGGCTTGGCCGCATCGCCTGCCTCAGTCCTGTCATCTTCAGCGGGTGTCGATGACACGTCCCATCTCTTCTTGCGCTTTCGAGTAGCAGATGAAGCCTCAGTAGCGTCAGCCTCAGCGTTTCCATCTGTGAGCATGGGCTGGGCATCGTCATCGTCACCAGCCTTGCCCTCTTGTTTCGCCTTGATAGCCTGCATAACGCGCTGTTCCTCCCTCTCGAGTTCACGAGCCTCCATGATCTCGCGGTAGCTGGTGCCATTCTCGCAGGCGCCGGCCTGGTGGTTCTCGGCGAAAGGGTCGGCGCGCGTAGGAGTGAGAGCACGGTTGAAGCGGCGCTTTTGATAATCTGTCTCACGGTCGACAATTCGACCGCTCTTCTCACCCTTACCAGCGAGGATATCATTTTCCTCCACACCACTTCCACGGGCAAATTCATCCATCATCTCTCGCGACGCCGTATACTGGCCGGTCAGGCGTCGCGTATTGTCACCTTCACCAAACTCTTCATCATCATCTCCCATCGGCAGCGACGTATGGTATCCAGCAAATCTATTTGCTCCATCACGGTCATATAGGGTATTGTCGGCGCTGTCGGTCAACTTCTGTTTCGTATCATCGACTCGCTGGTTGGCGGCGTCAAAGGTTCGCGAACCCTTGCTGGCCGCTGCGGCAGCATTTCGCTCCTGCTGGAGCTTCTTGATGGTCTCGAAATCCGCGTCAGACATTTTCGATTATGGCATTCGCAGCTTCATCCCGGTTCGAGAGGACAAGGGGCGCTCGGAGCGTTATCGTCGCGCATGGAGAGTTGCGAGTGATTGATGAGTGGTCGCAAAAATACACTCCTTGACGAAGCCTTGTTAGGCCGGGAGGCGATCTTCTCCGCCCGAATTTTAGCCGTTTGCTTTAGTTCATGCATACTCGCTTACCTGAAACGGTAATATGTCAACAAGAACTGACAATCCAGTTCTTCATTTTCATCCATGCCTTATAGTGAGCGAAATACGGCAAATACTTTTGATCTCCCATACATCACTATATGTCAAATAATTATGTCGTAATTGGCCATCTTCCTTCGGCACTTGATCATCTGCCATTCTCACCCGCTACCAACTTGAAATGGAGAAACCAAAAACGTATCTATTACCTATCACATGCAGCACGATGAGATTACCTAGGTAGGTCTGCGTTGAGGTAGGTAGGTAAGTTGAGATGTTAGGTAACTGATCAAAAAAACTACCTGAATGAAATAAACCATCCACCTGTAAATTCGAGCCATATTCTTACGATGTAATCATCTCCTAGCGTACCAACACTGTGCGCTTTGCAGAATTCTTTTACGAAATGCGCAGCCTTTTGGATCTTCTCATCTGTTTCAGCTCCTTCACCCCTTGCTCATCTTTGGGCTCAAGGATCGGCGTTTCTTCTTTTACCACAGTGTCACTGTCAGTAGTAGTAATTGTCTTCTTGGTTTTGGTTCTAATATGTCCCGTAGAACCATAAGCCTCCAGGCTTATCACGGTAGGCTCGTCCTCTGCCTGAGCAGCCTGGGCAGCAAACTCTCTCAAGTCAGCGGTAAAGAGAACTGAATGAGCCCATCCGGCATATGGCCCCCAAAGATTCCTGAAGTGATCTCCAACAGCGTCGTACGTGGCCTTGTTAAGTGTCTTGGCCTTCGATTTGCCAAATTTGTAGTCACGTTGAGCGATTTGCCAAACGTGAGTATCGACAGGGACTGCCTCTCCCCAACCGAGGCCCATGAGACACACGCAATCGGCAACTTTGGGACCAACTCCTTTCAAAGCGAGCAGTTGCTCCTGTGCTTCTTTGTAGTTTGCGTGCTGGTTCTTTGGTACAAGTGTCGTGTTGAAGCCTGGTTGTTCTGGGTTTCGAAGGCTTTCTAACCAGGTCTCAGGCTTCTCGTTGGCAACCACCCGTGCTGTCTCAGCGATGTACTTCGCCCGATATCCGAAACCCAAGTCTCTGAGACGTACTTCGACATCATCGCCTGTGAGATCTTGAGGGGTCGGGAAGTCATGAAAAGGCTCATCTCCCATATAAGCGATGAAAGGGCCATAGTGCTTACACAATTTGTGTACCTACATGCTCGATCAGTTATGAGTGAGACGCATACATATGATATCCACTCACCATTTGTGATATCCGTGTAATGTTGTTGTTGCTGCTACAGATGAAGCATATCAATGTCTCCCAGGCATCTTGGTTGAGAATACGAACGCCTTCAAATTGGGGAGCTCTCTTTTTAAAGTTGGAATCAGCGTTCGACCATTGCTTATACAATGGCTCGAGGCTTGTATCCAGGTTGAAATAATGCCGTAAAAGGCCTTCCGTGTCGCTGGGTGGTAGCGTCTTAGGTTTAGGTGCTGGAAAGGTGACTCGATAGTGCAGGTGAGTCGAATCCTGCTTGAGATGAAGAATTCTGCCATGTAAAGTGCAGGTCCTGGCGGTATTAGCCTGTCTGAAGTCATAGTTTCGATCACCAACTCACCATTCATGATTAATCTTTTGCCATCTAAAAGACTGCCCACATCTCAGTACAGTATTGACATGCAGTTCTCCTAATGTAACAGGCAGCTGTTTCCAGTCGGTTTTCCCTACAACTGCCATTGAAGATAATCAATGGCGATTCCGAGCTTTCTTATTAAGATTTTTTATCTGAAAGGGTACAGGCCAAAGGAAATTGACAGATTGGAGTTGAATGTTCGTGGTGACTTCAGGTTGATGATGTAATGGGTTTCTTATGAGCTTCAGTGGCTCCATGGCCCCTGGAACAGCCTACCTAAAGCTAAGGGGCGACTGTTGTTAGCGCTCAAGAATATCACCTCACTACTAAGCTCCTAGACTGCTAGAATTCAGAAACCCTTAAAACGAGGATAGTGATTTTAAATAGCTGCAATTAGTCTCTTCCAAGGTTATTTTTTTCCCCCCGTAATCAGACATGAATACAAAAAAGTTGCATAACGAAGCTCTGTTCTTAAGTACCTATTCATGAACTCTACAGCCGGACATAGGTAGTGTTTCTTTTCTTTTCTTTTCTTTTTTTTTTTTTTTTTGCGTAACATGTAATGGGCAAGTCCCCAAAATTGGCGCTAGGCCCAAACCTTACTAACGTTAGCGCCTCCTGGCAAAAAAGCTCCAGCCTCGCGCGATACCTACCAGCTTTGAAATTGGAACCTCGTTGCGGCTTGAATCAACGAATCCGCCTGCCAACCATTAACGCTCATCAATTTCAGAGAAAACATACAATCTCTGAAGTCGCTTGCCAGTCTTGTCAGTATGAACGGCGACAGCTATTCTTCCCGAGGTGGGTTCAAGAAATATGATGCTTCATCGCGTCGCGTCGCTAACCCTTCCAACGTAGACGGGCGCAGAGGAGGAAGAGACTATCCTGTGAGTAATCCATCTCGCATTCTTGATCATAATCAAGCTAACATTGCATAGCCTAGAGGTGATAGAGACGATCGTCGAGACCGACACCGGGACCGCGACCGCAGACGCTCTCGCTCACCAGACCACCGAAGCCATCGACGAGGTGAAGGCGATGTCGATGCCTACTCTTCCAGCCGAAACCACCGTGATCGTGAACGTGAGGACAGGTACTCGGGTCGCGATAGACGTGGTGGTGATCGTGAATGGGATCGCGATCGAGGATCATCCCGTCGAGACGCTAGACGCGACGACGACGACCGGCCCAGTAGGCGAGACCGAGACCCTTACGATGAGCGTCGCCGCGGAGGCAGAGACCGACGTGAGGACAGATTTCCAGCGCATCAGGAACGTCGCAGTGCAAGCCCGCCCCCTAAGAAGCGAGAGCCAACTCCAGACCTGACGGATATCGTGTCCGTCCTCGAACGCAAACGTCGCCTGACGCAATGGGATATCAAGCCTCCCGGCTACGAGAATGTCACAGCTGAACAAGCCAAGTTATCGGGAATGTTCCCCCTTCCTGGTGCTCCTCGGCAACAGCCAATGGACCCTAGCAAACTCCAGGCATTTATGAACCAGCCTGGCGGACAGGTCACAAGCGCTGGATTGAAGGCCAGCAACTCTCGCCAGTCGAAGCGACTTTTGGTTTCAAAGATTCCTTCAGGTACAAGTGAAGAAGCCCTCATGTCCTTTTTCAATCTTCAACTCAATGGCCTGAACATTATCGACACCACAGACCCTTGTGTCCTTTGTCAGTTCTCCAACGATCGGTCATTTGCTGTTATCGAGTTCAAGGACGCCCCAGAGGCGACGGTTGCCTTGGCCATGGATGGCATTTCTATGGAGGCCAGTGACGCATCGAACGGCACGGATGGAGGACACCGAGGTCTCGAGATTCGCCGACCTCGTGATTACGTGGTGCCCGCGGTGACTGAGGAGGTCTCCTACGATTCTGAGGTTGTCTCTAACGTTGTTCCGGATACCGTCAACAAACTGAGCATTACCAACATCCCTACCTTTTTGACAGAAGAGCAGATTATTGAACTGCTGGCTAGCTTTGGAAAGCCCAAGGCTTTTGTTCTGGTCAAAGATAGAGGAACAGAAGAGTCTAGAGTGAGTTTTTTTTTTTTTTTTCTGACGAGTTACAGAAATAATTTCTCTAACACTTTCAGGGTATCGCTTTTGCCGAGTACCAAGATCCTGCCGCTTCCAACTCCACCGCCCTTGATACGCTCAACGGCATGGAAATCGGAGGCAAGCAGATCAAAGTCAGCAAGGCTAGTATCGGTCCTACACAAGTCGCCAACTTCGACGTAGGTATTACCGCCATTAGCGGCCTTGCATCTCAGACTGCCAATGAGGTCGAGGGCAGCCGTGTGCTTCAGCTTCTCAACATGGTGACTGCTGAGGAGCTTCTGGATAACGACGATTATGAAGGTATGTGACTTGATCGGGCTCTAGAAGTTTCTACTAACAAGATATGTTAGAAATCTGCGAAGACGTTCGTGAAGAATGCTCTAAGTTTGGTAAAATTCTCGATGTCAAGGTTCCCCGACCTTCTGGTGGCAGTAGACAATCTGCTGGTGTGGGCAAGATCTTTGTCAAATACGAGAAGGCCGAGGACACAACAAAGGCTCTGCAGGCTCTTGCTGGACGCAAGTTCGCTGACAGAACTGTTGTGACAACATACTTCCCAGAGGTAAGATTATACTCACCAGTTTATCCGATGGCGACTAACGCAATGCGCAGGAGAACTTCGATGTTGGGGCGTGGTAAGATCGTAATAATGGTTCCATTTAAGAGGCCAAGGAAGAATTATATTGGCTACCTTGATTATATAGTAGGTTGAGGGGGCGGGAGTCTTCTATCGGTGTACGGGTAGGGAAGGAATCAATTGAAAATGTAAAACACAGGGCATGACAAAGCATTACTCTCATCGAATTTAAGAAATAGTAAGCATAAACAGTCATCAAGTAGAACACATGTGCGTATTCATATTATTAAGAGGTGATTATTATACCTGCGATGCCAACATCCAAAGCACCAGGTTGGGGAGTTAAGGAAGCCATCACAGACAGATTATAGGTACTAGTGGGAGCAATGGTCAAGGAATGGATTTATTACAGGCATCTTCGACATATCTAACTAGAAGGAGGAACTTGGTAAAGAAAGATCTATTATACCCTGTTAGTACTGACACATCAACAGAGAAGACCAAATAAAATTGTATAAATGACCAGATCAGAAGTCCTGTTCATTCATTGAGCCCGAAGACTCTAACATAAGAGGTACCAGAAATAAAGTAAAAAGTGATTTATCATCATGTCGAGGTCAACTGGGACAGTAACAAGAGATCATGACTTACCATATGATTAAAAGCAACTACGCAAAGCTCCTTGGGCTTTGCTGTAAAGTTGAATATCAAGAAAGAAAACTTTGAATCGCGACATCAAGAAAAGAGAAGAATAGCGACGTTGGCGCTGAGCTTGGACATTCACGTGACTCATTGGGCCCTCTGGTGGTGGGTCAATGGACCAGTCAGATTGCACCTCTCTGCCCTAACTAAGCGGAGTGTGAATTTTCTACGCACAACCGCCAAAGACATTCTCAAAAGTTTGCTTTGCAACTCCACGATCCGATCCTTATCCAGCATCACCACGCCAAACCGACAAGATGGGCCGACTTCACAGCAAGGGAAAGGGCATTTCTGCCTCTGCTCTCCCCTACTCTCGCTCCGCTCCTGCGTGGTTGAAGACCACCCCCGAGCAGGTCGTCGAGCAGATCGCCAAGCTCGCCCGTAAGGGTGCCACTCCCTCTCAGATCGGTGTCATCCTCCGTGACTCCCACGGCATTGCCCAGGTCAAGCTCGTCACTGGTAAGGAAATTTGAGTGTATGGATTAGCAGAGGATTCAAAGCGACTAACCCACAATCGCAGGTAACCGAATTCTCCGAATTCTCAAGTCCAGCGGTACAGTTCCCTGAACGATGAAAGGATGTGGCGGTGGAAAATAAATACATCTTTAATGGAGAAATACCATCTCCTTATTGCCTCTGTACGGTTGAGACTGACAGAGAGATTTTAACAGGCCTCGCCCCCGAGCTCCCCGAGGACCTCTACATGCTTATCAAGAAGGTACGCCAATCATGTTAGAAATTCACAATCAATCAATATGACACTAATCAACGAAAAGGCTGTTGCCGTCCGAAAGCACCTTGAGCGCAACCGTAAGGACAAGGACTCCAAGTTCCGCCTCATTCTCATCGAGTCCCGAATCCACAGGTAGGCCCAAGATCCCCTCATTTGAGTAGTGCCAAATTAACTCTCGAACAGACTGGCCCGATACTACAAGACCGTCGGTGTTCTCCCTCCCACCTGGAAGTACGAGTCTGCTACTGCCAGCACAATCGTCGCTTAAGCGGACCTAAGGCGACGGCTGGCCGCATTGGGATGAAGGCGATGGTTTCCCGGGTCACGGAGTTGGGGGACAAGTTATGGAAAAAATTGCATTTAGAGCCATGATGCTTATTGCTCGCCCTGTCTGGGAGGACCAACAGCGAATTCGACTGCTCAAATAGAAAGCTCTTCGACCGCTGAAAGCGTGTGTATGCAACGGGGTAAACTCAACCCAGTGACGATAAAATTATTGAACCTGAACGCCATCTATACCTTCGCTACCATGCCAATTGCTTGTTATCGTCGGAATTTGTGACGTGTCAAAACCTAGCTACTTCCTTCCAATTCCTTTGACTTTTGAATGAGATACTCTCCCAAGACTCGAAGTGGGTCGCTTGGCCTACGATACTGTTAGCTATTGTTTGCGAAGCTTGAGAAGAGGCAAGAATTACTTGTCTTTCGCCAATTGCTTTACGCCTTCCAGAAGCACTCCAGTGACCTTGGTGTTGAGATACCGTCGTGTCGAATCGCCATGTGGGGGGGCTTCGGCTGGTATGTTTAGACCAGGATCTGGATGCGCAGAAGCAGCTCTAGAGCCTAGGGCTGGAGTTCCTGCTCGTGGGGGTGCCGGACTGGGCGCATGAGTAGCTGGAGCAGGAGATGACTGTCAGAAGTTAGTGAATATGTCTTTTGAGGTGATGTCAGGGGAAGAGCGTGGAGCGGCCATGTCCCGTGCAGCTGGCCAAAGATATTGAGCGCCATTTGGGGGCCATATAAGAGGGTGCACATACTGCAGGCTGGTCAACGGGCGCATCAGACATCACAACATCCTTCTGGAGAGTGTCTGCAGGGAGTCCATTAGCAGCAGAATCGACAGGAGCCGCGATTTGTGGAGTTTCTGTGGTTGGCTCCGTTCTGGGCGTCTCGTCGGCCATTTCTCGATGAAACAAGGCGTTGTAGTCAATGGTCTTGAAGCTATTGGGTGAAGGAAAGGTAGAATGATACTCGATTGATTGCACATAGGATGTTGTCGCGCCGGTTGAATATCGGATCAGTACAGACAGCTGAAAGAGGTATCCACGAGGTCATGTGCTTTCGTGTTCGAGCTAACGGGCGTGCTTGCCTTCGTCATCGCGTCGACATCCTGAACCTTAATACGTTAACAATTATTTCAAACTCTACGGTTTTCACTTTATTTTAATTTGGCATGGCTGAAGCCAGAATATGGATGCATTCGTGACGAGGCTTCCAATGCCGCAAAGTCAGTTGCGCGGCCAAATTCGATCTGACTCACCAGAAAAGGAGAGGCCATCCAAGCGAGCCAAACGACAGGGGTCATCAGACTCCGATTACGACCATTTGCTTGGTTCACAACGCGAGACATCACCGGAGACCACGATCAACAATGCTGAATCAATTGAAGCTAAACACCAAGATGAGGGATACTCTCGTCCTACAGATATTGAAAGTGCATTGCCGCCCGCCGCCGAAGGCAATCAGGCAATTGAAGAATATGAGGCGATGAAGTCATCGCAGGATGCAGCTGAAGACGACACAACAGAAAACCCCCAATCCCGTTGGGTCAAAGGGCGAATCTCTATATATGTGGATGCCTTCAATCTGGCTCTTGATACAGTCCTAGAAGAAGAATCACATTTATTTGACATAAAGGAAAATGAGGTCTTCAGACAATGGAAAGAGTTGGACTATGAAGCTCAGTATCTGTGCGTTCACTTCAAGTTTCTATATGTCTTACACAGTTTCTCACATTTTCCAGTTACGTCAGGCTATTTCTAAGGAAAACAGCATCATGGCATCGTCATAGTCGTATTCGATACGATAGTGACATTTCGGACCTCGGAACAGCCCTAGCTACCCTGCAGTCGCCTCGTGTACTACCGGATGACACAACTACCTCGACACAGAGCCCAGTTCGTGACATTGAACTTGAAGAGTCAAAATTGGGTGGGGCGTTTACTTTTGCAGATGCGTCAAAGAACCACATCAATTCTGTGGAGGAGGCTGCCTCATTACTCAGTTTGGACGAACTAAAAGACCTGGCCAAGGAAGCAAAAATGCAGGGACGCAATAAAGCAGAACTCATTCGTTCACTCGTAAGGATGAGCAAGCAACAATCAGGACTGGTGTCAGTTGGTCTCAGTAGACATAACAGCCGTGATTCAGCGTCCAAAGATCAGGAAAACCAAGATGCAAAGGCGCGGGAGAAGGGCAAAGCAAAGCTTTGGCGGGAAGGCTCAAATCGGGAGCAGCATTTTCTCTCTAAAATTGTTGCTATACTTGGACCCTGCGTTCGATTATCGCCATCGGCGTTCAGGCTTTTCGAGCGAGTGCATCTTGTATTCTACCGATCGACTGAATGGACAGAGAAATCACTTATCACAATCATTCTCGCTAAGATAGCTAGACGCCATTTCCCCGAATACATTGTCTGCCGAACCCCGACAATATTTGCATCACGATTGCACCTACTGGAATATGAGACAGCCATACGCATAGAGGCCGAAGTCGACGCATGGGAATTCAGTAGCCCGCCTGGAGAGGAGGGCCTCAGAAAGATGGTTGACATTTTCGAAAAAATATACCCACGATGGAAGGCATTGGTCGAAGAAGAGCAACACAAGGAACATGTAGTTTACGAAATGGGTGAAGGTGCGTACCTGCGACGGTTCACACCAGGGCATTCTTACACACGAATCGTTCACAAAGCAGCGCCGATTTTCGGCAAGCTCAAAGAGCACCTTAAAGAGTATGAGTTGCTCACTGAGCTTCTCGGTCAGCGATTATTTCATCCAGCCAGACGAGGTGGCTGGTATCAGCGAAAAGCTCTTCTGGAGGAACATTATATGCCAAACCTGGACGCAAATCCCAAATTTACAGATCCTGAGCAGCAGAAGAAGCACTGGAAGAGAATTGCAGTTGCTACTTGCGAAGCTGGCCTGCAAGATCCAGATTGTCATTTGATCTTTCATTACGACCTACAAAGACGCCTTATCAAATTAGAGAAGAAACTACGCATACCACGTCGCTTACAACACGACTTTGGCCATGTTAATCTGCAAAAACCCATCGAACACTCAGTCGAAGGGATTCAAATCAAGAAGCACATCGTTGCCAAGGCTGGTCGTCAAGCTTCAACAAAGACAATATGGTTCGACGAGTTAGGCTCTGAGGAGGAATGTAGCGTTGAAGCGATGTGTCTCAGTCGATATCGGTCGGAAGGCTGGAAAGGGTATCACGCCGAGGGTGGAATTCTCCGCACTCTCTTCGCGTATCTCTTCTACGACATCCTTTTCATTTATATTCCGAACGTGTTCCAGACAGCGTACCAAACATGTCCACTGGACCTACACACTGATGCCTTCTACCCATCACGAGCATCGGAAATCAACCACAGACTCGTGGATATCGCCAACGGAGAGGCGCCGCGGTTGATCCGTGAGGTCTGGGAGAGAGAACATGAGAAGAGAACAAGTGTAGTGGGCCTGAACTGGGATTTTGAGATCGATGATCTTGTGGAGCTTGTTGGGTGCTTCGAGGGAAGCGCTCTTGCAGCAGTATGCAAGGTGATGGCTCAAGAGTACAGGCAACGAGGCGGTGGCATTCCGGATCTTATTCTGTGGCGCACTAAGGATACATCAAGAGATCAACCCAGCGAACCCGGAAAAGCGAAGGGAGAGGTTATGTTCTCGGAAGTCAAGAGTGCAAACGACCGGTTGAGTGATACTCAACGGCTTTGGATCCATGTGCTTACTGGAGCCGGGGTCAAGGTTGCGCTCTGCAATGCCGTAGCAAAGGAAGTGAGGGAAGTGGGTTGATTCCATTTTGATGGTTCTTGCATAGGCTTGAATGAGCCTCGGTGATGTTGAATCAAATTCAAGGCGAGACACGGAACGTGGCATTTTTAGTTTCCACCAAGCTAAGATATGCATCTCGAGTTCCAAACTGCCCTGCAATTTCACATTGCATTTAATCTAGTCAAGCCACGGCACGGCGATCTACTCGTTCTGGAAAGACTATAATCATCGGTGTGAGCGAGGAATAGTCATTCTAATTGGAGACGGCTTGGTGTCTGAGCCAAAATTAGCAATCGGGAATGCAGTTTGGAAACATGGCCAAGGGGCCTTGTTCCACCCAGCAGCCTGGTCACAACGGTCTCAAACTCGTTTCTAATCTCAGACTCAGGGCTGAGGATCCCCTCCTTAGTTTCAGATAGGCGGGAGGCTTCGACTGGGCATCTCGCCTGCATGGTAGCCAATGAAAGGACAGAACTGGAGACGGTGTGATGCGCAGGGTTGTCACATCACCACATACGCATCTCGTTACTAGCGCTCTTAGCAGGTTGGACGAGTCAATGGGCTATGTGGGCTTTTGCTCTAGGGTCTGCAGCCTCTCAGAAGCATACTCTACTGGTAGCTGGGCACGATGCCACGAGGAGCTGGGCTTCAAGCAAACGGAAGACTACGCGGGGTATTTCGCTTTTCACCAGTCGGACTTGAACCATGAGTAACGGGTGACAGTATTCCAGAGCCTTGGTCACCTGGATGGCAAAAGGTGATAAGACGAGGTCGGGTTAGGGGGGTTAGGCGCGAAGAGCCTAAGCTTAAGTTTATGGGTAGTAGGCTTCAGCATATGGTCACGGTCTATGGACTTAAGACTCTGGTCTTCAGGTCCTTGGTGACAATGCCTCTGGAGACGATTGGAAACACGCCTGCTGCACTGCTAGCGCGTTATCTCCCTCGCACCAGCTGGGTAGTATGCGCGAAACAAATTAACAAGAGAAGAAACGAGAGCGAGGGGGGAGACGCAGAGACAGGCACACCTGAAGCAACGACACGACACGACATATAGCGCAGGCATTACCATGACGGGACAGACTAGAAACGACGCTTCTGCATGTTGCCATGCCTTCAATTCATAAATACAAATCATCGACCCACAGCCCTGGGCGCTTAGCACATATCCAATCACGTCGAACCGCCCTCCATGGTGGGTGATAGGCTCGTCCGCCTTGGCCAATAGCACACCCGAAGTCCATGGCCCGGCGCTTACAAGTCCAGTTTATGGGGCTTCTGGTTCCGTTTGGACCAGGGTGTTGGGTCGCCAGAAGCTAGAGACCACGCCGCTTTTAAGTCTATGTCTTTCTAGTGGTTCATCATCTCCCAGGGGTGGCTGGAAGGGGGAGGGGTTAGGCAATGAGAACCACATGAAAGGGATTCCTCTGAGCTCAAATGGCACTTTCCTACTGTAATTACAGCGTAGTGATAAGATGCAGTGCTCTAGAGGAGAATGAGAGAAGCACAACAGTGGGGGGAAGGAGTGCCAATGCTTACCATGTCACTAAGATGCCGTTTTCCTGCCTTGTCTCTGTCTGTCTCTACATATGTGCCGTTGCTGCGACCCAGAAGTTGGCCTGGTGGAGCGCATACAGTCTTGATTCACGTCTTTGCATCACATCACAACATGGACCGAAACGCAGAATCAAAACAAGAATGTCATCTATTATTCACCCCCCGTGTAACCTATAACGAACCTCAGCAAAGCAAATGGGGTTTGCTGAGATAATCTCTCAGCGGTGCCTGGTAACCCGTGTTAATCATTGTAAGGAATAAGTGACAAGGATCTGTTCCGTTACTTGGAAATAGAAGGAAAATAAGGCAGACTGGGAGCAGGTGGGGTTCAGAGAAACTTCGAGTAGGCGGCCGTTCCGTAGGCCGCCTCTGCGACCCAGATACGCATCGAGGATATACCCGCTGTGCCGCCTGTCATTAAGACCATGGCAGATCCATTATAAACAAACAAACAATAAAACGAGTGCTTCGAATCGATAAACAAAACAAAAGCCACAGAAATGGGGACTCAGTTCTGGTCGGTAGGCTTGGCTCATATGATCAAGTACGTAGCAGTCAGTCGGTTTGTGTCACTAACACAGCACAAATCAGAGCACGCGACAAAGTTGGTGTTTAAACAGCCCATGGCTCTATGAATTTTGAGTATCCACGTTACTACAAGCTGATTCTGTGCCCGATACATGGGTCACCGACGCTCAAAGCGTTGTTCAATTCTTCATCAAACGGTCCCCTCCCCAGCCTGAAGTAACCCTGCTCGAGGGTCGCTGTCGACCGCTTCCTAGTCGCTGATCTCAATCCCTCCACCCCCGAGCCTTTCCAAATGTGTTGGTATCGTATTTCTTGGTCCATGCTGTGCCCCCAGGGAATAGCACATCCAAGTTGGTAATGAAATTGTAGAACGCCATCAAACTCCTCCAATCGCACCTCCAAATAGCCCCAATAGAGTCCCTCCGTTTCCGATTCAACTCCTTCCAAGGCGTATCAAATAAATATCAACAAGAGAATGCTTGAGGGTTAAAAGGCGACAGTTTTCGCCGCCAGATGTCGAAGGCCTGCTCCAAATTTCGCCTTGTATTCTGCATCCTCGTCGTTTTTTCGATAGTTCTTGGTTGTAATGCATGTCTAAACAAAAGAAAAGTTCGTGAAGTATTCGAAGGATCGTAAAAAGTTATGAGTTGGTTGAATAGATGATCGTTTCAGTGTTAACATGGTGAGTGGAGGTCAATAGTGGTTAGGCCAGTATTTTACTCGACCTTTCGTCTCTTGCCCTTTGGTGCAGGCGCCATTCTAGGCGTGTACGTAACAGTTCTTGTCACCACCTCTCGGATGTGTCGCACACTTGTTCGTGAGGTCTTCTGCTTCTTCTCTAGTAGACGAGCCTTGAGAGCAGCATCCCAGTCAAACACTGAGTGGACTGGTCTGGCACTGAAGGGTGATCTGGCGGCGGTTGCGCTCAATGGCGTGTCAACGTTGGACACGCTAGGACTCAGAGGGACCTTGAGGCTAGGGAAACAGGCAGGGCCAGTTGGAGGAGCAGACATAGGCGTGGAGCAGGTGAAGGGACTGGGGGGCACCATGGGAGCCGTCGCGGGGGGAGTTGGACGGGTTGAAGTCTTGGAGGTAGTGCTTGAAGCCGAAGATGGGGGAGTGCCTTCTTCACACTTGCTAGAAGTGTCGGTTTCCTCGCTAGTTGCCGTGTCTGGAAGCGAGTCCGGGGTAGTCTGGCCAGAGCTCGTTGCTGGAGAGTTGAGAGCCATTGCCTTTGTGAGGAAGTCGGTATAGGCCATAGGCGGGCTGATAGGTGTCTTGAGAAAGTCCGGATCAGGCTTGAAAGTGAAAGAAACGGCCGAGATGGGAGTTGCCGAAGTGATCTCGGAGGGGAAGGTAGCGGTGACGGGAGTGGTAAGCTTTCCCAACTTTGGCTTGGCGGTAGACATGATGATGGTTGAGTTGACGTGAATATCGAGGTCAAAACCGGTGATGATGGGTGAGTTGAAAAGTCTGAGCTGGGTTGATTATATGAACCAGCAGCCAATCCCGAATAATGGGAATTAGGAGTACAGGCAGATAGAAGCAGCGAATGAACTGACTGACTGACTGGAGAAGTAGCGAAGGTCAAAAGGTAGGAATGGCAGCACCAGACGATTATAAGGAAAGGACTGCGTCAAGTGTTTGGCGCCGGAGGATGAAATTGGAAGAGGTGGGCGCTTGAAGTAGGGAAGGGGGTGTGAAGCTGTTGGAACAATGTGGAGCTATGACGGGCTATGAGGGAGAAGGGGTAGAGGGTGTGTTGAGTGCGACAACCCCAGCTGGATGTGTGGGTAGCCAACCTTAGCATGCGGGATACCACCAGACTGGGGCCGGGCGCGTGTGCTGATGCTGATGCGTGTTTGTATGTACCAGACACGAACAACCATCAAAGTTCAAGCAGAAGAAGGGCTGCATACGATGATAGAGCAGCGACATACAGCACAACACAGCATTAACAGGCGCGTAGGGATGTGCAGAACTGGAGCAGAGAGGGTGGCAACTGCACAAAAGGCAACGCAATAAGCCCAGGAGGGGCGTGTAGCGGTAATTATTATTGCTTTGTGCAGCGTCACTTTGCTCTACATAGGTACAGTAGTATGCACAGCCAGTCTCATCATCTGTGTGGTCTGCAAGCTTATAGATGTGAGGATGTGACTGGGTGGTTGTGCCAGTGGACTGCGACAATTGATGCAGTATGCTTGACAATGTCACTCTACCTCTGCCAGAGTTTTTTTCTGCCTGGCAGCCGCCAATAGGCGGGTGGATGGCGGGCGCTATATTGGTGACAGCGAGAACTCACTCATGTTGGCTAAGTAAGGCTGTTGGTACTGACTGTACAATTCTCGTTCCAACTAATGGTGTCAGCAGAATGATCGCGAGCTAACGCTTGGATCTAGGTTGTGATAGAGATCTTGTGAGCTCGCATCTCTTTAAAATTGACTGAGAAACCTGAGTGTTGGCAATGGACTTGTTGGTCGGCGGCTCAACATTTCAGGTTCCAAGGTTGGTGGTGGGCAGCAGAGAGGCAGGCGCTGTGATGGCTGTAAGTCGCAAGGACCTAAATGTTGATTCGGATTGGTTGATTTTGGCGGTGATAGTCGCGGTAAAAGCAGCCTGAACAACCTACGCCAACTTGAGGATAGGCGCAGCGCGACTGGCAGGGGGGCGGGAGGTCTGTTGATTCGACAGAGCAGGGGTCGATCAACTGCCCTGGGAGTTTAGTCTCTGCTTTTTTTATTCTCGAATGCGCCCTAGTCACCTGTCATCCTTGTTGAAATCCCCTTGCAAGGGAGCTCTTTGGTCGCTGGAGCCGTTGCTGGCGCCGGGGATGGCTTCCTGGCCCAAATGGTCGGGAGGATTGTGATTCGCCTAAGGCTCAAGCCCGAGGGGACACTTGGGCAGCTGTTCGGCTTTTCGCAAACTGGTCAGTGAGTGGTTTGTTAATTTGGCTCACGGCGTGTTAAAGTACCGAGCAAATAGGATCCCATCCATGGCCTTTTTCACGATTCTAACAGCGACGAGGTCGGTTTCATCCTGACGAGTAATGATCGATGCTTCGCAGCTGAGGTTTTCTTTTTGTAATTATTACGAGGATAAAGCTGGTTTCTTTTTGTCCTTGTATCTTACCCCAAACGCAATTGATGAAGGATAGAGGGGAGAGGGACTTTGCAATTGAGCATCGACACAGCAAACTATCATTGGCTCGCTCTTGCCTGGACTGCCCTCATCCTTGGTCACGATCAGGATCTGAGAGCTCGGAACTGGGAACAGCACCCTATGTGACTTCCATTGGATAAGTTGGCAACGATGATGCACATCTCAGCGAATGATACGTGTAGTCGGCCAACTCCAATGAGAGGCCATGTTTGTTGCTGTAAACTACTAATTTGAGATACGAATCAGCAACCATGGATATGGTCTGGCAGATAAATCACCAGCAATCAACGTCTATGCATTGACGACTTATCCTACAGTATCGAAGTAAAGATGGGTCAATCAGGAAAGCCTCCATATGGCCAATGGGCTCGGACATGATACTTAAATTGCAATACAACGCGCGCGCAAGAAGACTCCTGCTGGTCGCAGTAATTGAATCCGATGAGTCCATTTGCGAAATACCAGCGTTTACGAAAAAAGAAAAAGAAACCGGAAACGTGGTTGGCTTCCATATATCGACCTGGCAGGCCTGGCGATACGCGAGACAACAAGATGGTCTGGGTCAACTCTGCTTGAAGAAGCGCGCGTCAATGCGAGGCATACTTGTTGCCGCAACCTACTCTTAATGGGTTACTTGACCAACGGTCACTAGACTGTTCGGTTCTCAAACAAACATATGGCGTGGAGAGCATGTTATTGGCTCACATAGCATCCCATAAGGAGGCGCCATAATTTGGATGACAGGTCGACTTCAGCATGAAAACACCATGAGCTGTCATTGAAGGCCGGGGTCTCTGTCATGGCTCTAGGTATGGAGTCATACATGTAGGGACAGATCCAGGTCTTGCGCAGCGCTTGCTCGAGCATGTTGAACATACGAACCAGTGTCTACGGTTGCTCGTGAGGAGTCTGAATCATTACCGTCGTTTCTTAAGCCGCGCGCTGACCACTGCTTGGGTTTCATAAGAAACCAATAGATGCTGGTTTCAAAGCACATCCTTAGTCGCCGTTAACGAGCATAGCCTAGACTCTGCATCTGCCCCGCGATCTTGGAACTATCATACTCGTATGCGGTATACTGAGTGGGACGCCAGGCATACCGTAATATATTAAGCGGGCCTAAAGAGCTTTGTATTCGGTCTAGGGTAGGCAAAACTGTGAGCTATGAACAGAATCTCAGATTCCTCTAGTGGAATATTTTCGGAATATCAGGGCTTTCGTAGTAATTATGAAGGAAAGCATCGCTTGGGCGAACTAAAACCATAATCTATCTGGTGTTTTAGAGGCTTCTCAGAACGATGTATGATGTTTCTAATGAAATGCAATACATAGGTGAGTATGCTTGTTACAAATATTGCCTGTTATTCAACCTACCTAGGGAGCTAAGCGGATGATATTGTCAACAATGTACCGAAATCATGATTGTCCAACCAACAAAGCTATTGTCTCAAGCGCTGGTAACTCCATACACTGTTTCCCTGTTGCTCATAGAAACATAGTCTCATAAGTAAGTCGGCTATGAGACAGTGCTCAGGTTGGTCCAAAGCCACAGCTGATTGTTCATCCGCAACTGACTGGCTGTTGAACTTCAGAAAGATTTGGGACAAGGTCCTCGTGTAGACATATCAAAGAAGCATGAGGAAAAAGGCCGGTTGGCCTTAAACCTTGATATTCAGCATACCGTAACACATCATCAAGTATCTGCAAGCATTAAAGGTATTCTAAGATAATTGAGCGTCACACAATCCCATGACCCACCTGACAACTTGCGCCTCTCTCTTGTTTTCTCCAGCCTAACCAGCCGCCTGCCTAGCCAACCTACCGCTAATAATAAGCCCAGATCTAAGCTGCCTCAGCTGCTCGCCTGCCCACATAATTCGAGTGTCT
Organism: Fusarium austroafricanum; assembly: GCA_012932025.1. Lineage (NCBI taxonomy): Eukaryota > Fungi > Ascomycota > Sordariomycetes > Hypocreales > Nectriaceae > Fusarium > Fusarium austroafricanum. The sequence goes on along the minus strand of JAADJG010000104.1, from coordinate 48,277 downwards.
CTTCTACCGTGCCTTCCGATCCAGCTCCCCCACCGTACCGTCCCGTCTTCCCGCGCTACGCTGATGGTCGGACAGTCCGGTTAACTGAGGCGAAGTGGAAATGAATGTGACTTTTTGATCTCGTCATCTCAAAGGCCACTACTAAGGTATTTTGCTTTACCTACCTACCTGGCAAATCCTCGTTTTATTTGAAGTGAACTGAAATATCCCGTCTGTTTTTTTCTTTTTTTCCACGCGGATCGGAACCGGGTTATTCACGACTACACACAGCACAGCACTCACTGATCCATCACCAGAGGCATCCAGATTCACCCACTAGCGGGTTTCTGCCTATCCCCGATTCAACAACCCTGGCTCCGTCATAGGCACCCCTCTTGACCTCACTTGACTCTGACTCGACCCTCCGTCACAACTCGCTACATACCGTTCTCACTTTACTACCTACCCCAGGCTGCTATACGTACTGCATACCTTAGGTACCTACTTCCATACTTTACATAAGGCTCCCTGCTGTTAGTCACCCGCCGTCAAACGCCAACGCCACCCTCGATTTCTGCTCCTCGCCCTCAGACATTCTTCCATCTTGGTCTCCCCCCAAGACCTCCCTTAAAACCGCCACGATTCCCCCCACCACGAGGAAGCGGAAGGCTGCTGAGGCGACGATTACCTCTGCCAACAGAGACGAAGCACCCAACAAGAGAGTCATCGCCTCAGCTGCCGTCTCGGATAAACACGCTCTGCCCCCAACTCCGCTCACCACCGCCAGCAACCCTATGGATTCAGAAGAAGAATACATGTCGGCTCTTTCGAGCGACGACGAAATGATGCAAGATGACAGCGGTGACGAGATCTCAGCAGGTGAAGGCATGTTTTTGAACCTCATAACCAACCGCTCTTATTCCATCATGATGGTAGCTAATTATGTTGAGGTCACAGATTTCGACGATGAAGAGTTTGACGAACCCGATCCTGACTTTGGCCTAATTAAAGATGTCGAGAAGAAGAAGAGGTCGGCTCATGTGGTATCATACAAAGTCTACGAACCGAGTGATATTCAACGCCAGCAGGATGATATGGTCGGCGAAGTCAACATGATTCTAGATATGCAGAAAGAGGACGCGGCCATTTTGCTTCGCCATTTCCGATGGAATAAGGAGCGATTGCTAGAGGATTACATGGACAGACCAGAAAAGGTTCTGGAAGCCGCTGGACTCGGCAGCAACACATCTAGCCCCCCAAAGCTGGAAGTCATCCCTGGTTTCACCTGTGACATCTGTTGTGAGGACGAAGAAGGCCTCGAGTCATTTGCCATGAAATGTGGCCATCGATACTGCGTGGACTGCTACCGACACTACCTGACTCAAAAGATACGCGAGGAGGGAGAGGCTGCTAGAATCCAGTGCCCCTCTGATGGGTGTGGCCGTATTCTTGACTCGGCCTCACTCGATATTCTTGTCACCCCAGCGCTGGCAGATCGATACCAGGAACTTCTCAACCGAACATATGTCGAAGACAAGGATAACTTTAAGTGGTGTCCTGCTCCAGACTGTCCTAACGCTCTCGAGTGCGGTGTTAAGAAGAAGGACCTGGGCAAGATTGTCCCTACTGTTGAGTGTCGATGTGGATACAGGTTCTGCTTCGGCTGTCCAAATCCGGACCACCAACCAGCCCCTTGTGAACTGGTCAAGAAGTGGCTAAAGAAGTGTGCAGACGACTCTGAGACAGCCAACTGGATCTCGGCTAATACTAAAGAATGCCCTAAGTGCAACTCAACAATCGAAAAGAACGGAGGTTGCAACCATATGACATGTAGAAAGTGCAAATATGAATTCTGCTGGATGTGTATGGGCCTTTGGTCGGAGCACGGTACCAGCTGGTATAACTGCAACAGATACGAGGAAAAGAGCGGCTCAGAGGCTCGCGATGCACAGGCAAAATCCAGAACCTCTCTTGAGCGTTATCTGCATTACTACAATCGCTACGCGAACCACGAACAGTCTGCCAAGCTTGACAGGGATATTGCACAAAAGACCGAGAAGAAGATGGTCCAACTTCAGACAGCTTCGGGCATGTCGTGGATTGAAGTTCAATACCTCAACTCGGCGTCTCAGGCTCTCCAAACATGTCGACAGACGCTCAAGTGGACGTACGCCTTTGCATTCTATCTCGCCAGGAACAACCTCACAGAGATCTTTGAGGATAATCAAAAAGATCTTGAGATGGCGGTAGAAAATTTATCCGAAATGTTTGAGAAGCCGATCACAGAGTTATCCGATCCCAAACTCAAGGTTGATATCATGGACAAGACTTCATACTGCAACAAGCGTCGCGTCATCCTCCTCGAGGATACAGCCGAGAACCTTGCAATTGGTACTGTTAACCCCGAGCCCTTAATATCATTCGTGCAATTGGCTGATATTCTCATTCTAGGCAAATGGAATTTCAACGCAGATCTTCTGGCTGCCACCACTTCTGCATCTGTTAACCGTCGCTAAGAGGAACATGTGAGGCATGTGAGGCGATGCAGGAATTCTTAGCTGTCCTTACATCAAACAGATGGAGAAACCCCGGACCTGACTCCCAATTGCTACTATGCCTCGAAGGTATGGCTCAATTGCCTGGCCTACTCAACTTTGATAATGCATAAGCCTCAGACTCTGTAAATGTAGTCCACGGCAAGGTAACGCAGGGCATGAAAATTCGCCCAGTATCCAGCAGCTGCCCTTCTGCTCTGCTCCATGGCTTCCTGGGACTTTGTCTTCATCACATTTCTTTACCAATTGTCTTCTCTTACTGTTTCCTACATCCCGTCGCCGCTAGTATCATGGCCTGCTGCTCCCCGGAAGATAGACGAGGTATGGGATTTTGGCGTTGGCCTGCTGCCGGAGGCGTTAGCGTGGAGAAGGGGCTGGAATCTTGATTGTGTTGCTGGATCTTGGAAGTTCTTGATTTATAGACTTATTATGACATGGTGTTTCCAGCAGTCGATGGTATGAATCATGATATTCAATAAGCGACGCAACCACATAGGCTTTTTTTTTTAGACGTTCGAGAATGACTACCGCGTGGCACATTGCTACATAACCCATCAAAGTGGTGATCACACATTCTGTTTTCCAATTTGTGGTACTGGTTATGGCCAAGACCAATGATGCAATTCCACGACATTGAAGTTCAGGTTGGGTACTATGTTAGAACCTCGGAGACAAAACGATATTGCCAAAAACGCCTCTCTGATGTTTTCCTTGATATTTCCCAGGGTGCCTTCCATTGTTCAATATACAATACACACAAGTTCCTTGAGACTCCAGCCCCGCCTATGACCTGTTCTCGCCGTACAGTTTGCTAACAATGCCGTATCTACAATATAAGAGGAAGAATGATAAAGCAACAAAAAAAAAAAAAAAAAACGCCCAATAAATGCTATGTTCACTATGGTAAGTCTTGACTCAGACAGCTTGATGTCTGTAACGTAAAGCGGGGGCTTAAGCAAAAGTTTAGCTCTATGTGAATGCAAAACGCGAGAGGTTGAGTTTCTTTGGTGGGAGGTCGACCTTATCTTCATCTTCCTCGTCACTAGCAGGAATGATTTGATCTTCGCTGCCACATTTGTTGAGATCTGCAACCTCATCCAGGTTGACCTTGGGTAGCGGTACAAATGCTGGGTTGACGGGTACACCAGGAAGAAACTGCTTATCGATACTGTTGCGCGGCTTGGGCAACTTGGGAGAATTGGGTGGGTTCATAGCACGAACGCCGAGACGCTGCAGAGGTGTCATGCGAGAGACAGCGGTCGAGGGTGCAGTCGAGGGGGTAGATGCTGTACTAAAGACGGAAGAGCGCCGGGATGCGGTCGAAACAGGTGTCTCAGTCGGCTTTGAATAAGAGAACTGGAGAATATCTGGTCGAGAGGGGGTGGAAGAGACCCGCGATAGAGAAGCTGTAGATGAAGGTGGAGGCACAGAACTATCAAATGATGACATGGGGGTTTCTTCATCCTTGACGAACGAGGCCTGGCTCTCATTGTCTCCAGTCGCTGAAGTCTCTTGACTCTCTTTCTCTTCAAATACCGGAACGCTCTTCTTGGTCTTATCGGCAGGCTTCCAACCTTCAAAATCAGGCAGAGCCAGAAGTGCTTCGTCAAGCGAGTCATCCGACAGCAGATAAGCATCACTCTTTGCCCGTCTTGGACTTCTCCGTGGTTTAGGTGCTGGGAAAAATCGACTCTTTTGTGGCAAAGCTTCATCGAGTCCCGTCTCGTTCTCGTCACACAAGCGCGCTTTCTTGGGCGGTCGGTTGGCGGGATCAGTGGAAGGGGCGGCAGAGGAGCAAGGTTCGTTGCCCGTAGATGACGTACGCCTTGTGGTAGTAGGGTTGTTGGACAAACTGCCGAGCATGTTTGAGATGGGCTCCGTACGGCGGCGATGAAGTCTTGGAGATGTGCCAACGCGGTTCGTGTCCGATCTTCGCGAGCTACTCAGAGTAGGCCGAGCTGTTTCATCCAGGTACGGTCTGGGGAGCGGAAACACACGGGGCACTAGCCCTCCTCCGGTGATCTGAGAAACTCTCTGAGGGTCGACTTCGAAGCAGTTGGGATCCATCTCGCCCATAGGTATCCGGCCGTGACCTTTGAAATAAGAGCTGATAGGTTTCATGGTGGGTGGGGGCTGGTCAATGGCACTATTCGCCAGTTGCGAATGCCTTCTCTTTGATGGTGTTGTTGAAGTGACAATCGACGTCTTGGTGATTGGGTTCATGTCGCCACTAGCAATAGCTCGAGCTAACTCAGGCTCTACAAAGGCTCCAATGAAGGGCATCTCCTCCGCAGTCCGCGTTCCGTCCAGATCCGTCAAGTGAACCAGCTCTCGCTTGGTAGGGCAAAACACCCATTGATGGAGGAATGTTAATTCGGCTTGGTAAAATTGTGTCAAGTAATTCTCCGACACCCTTTTCCCTTGGAATTGAACCATCCGCACTATCCGCTCGGGTGCCTTTGTCTTACGAAGCATACGATACGCTGTCTTTAACCCAACCCCTGGAAGTCCGTCCAAGTAGTCGCAACCGCTCAAGATGGCCATTCGTCGAAATTCGGTGTCGGACCAGCCAGTCAACGAGACCTCTCGACATGCGCAAAAGTCCTTGCGGTTGATTTCGATACAGTTGCCGTACTGGTCCAGTTTGGTGAGAAGCTTCTTGGCGCCGAAGACAAGAAGATCAGAGTCGTCAGAGATGATGCCGTTGATGAGACCTTGTCGTTCGAGGTAGACGAGCTGTGCATCGGCTTCGTAGGGGGCGACAACGTAGGGAATATCGAGCTTCTTGAGCAACTGGATGAGAGCAGATGCCATCTCGGGGGTGATGTCGATGCACTTCTGGAACTCTTGGGTAGCCTGTGCAGGCTTTCCTGTGCGCAACAGTTCCATTGCAGCCCTCTTCTTCTCATCTCTCTTCTTGGCACGAGAATCTTCTGTAGCAGCTTTACTAGGAAGAAAATCGCCGTCGAATACCATATAAGGCGTCACACCAAAATGGCGAAGCATGCGAACACGCGTCATAGCAGCATTGAGGTACCTGGGGGGGAAAAACGCTTAATTTACTTAGTTATACCACAGGCAACCGCTTAAACTTACTTCTGAGTTGGCTTATCTTGGCCCAGTTCTAATGCACAACAGTAGGCGGCACGATGGAGCCAACCATATGCGTCGACACCAAGAATTTGGCCATTGTACTTTTTGAGCTCTGTGGGCTTTTGAATAGACTTGAGAAGGGGAAGTAGCCCTGACGATTGGTTAGTTCCACACCGGAGGGAATAGCTTGCTTAAATGAAATATACCGGATACACCCATGTTGAATGCCGAGCGGCTTTGACGATGGTGGCGATAACAGGTCGTTGGGCTCTGTACTCGCAGCCCCAGAAGGGACCTTGGCAGCTTTAAGCCAGCAGTTTTTTTTGTTGCGTGCGTCAACAATTAAACATTGAGATGGCTGTGATGAGCTCTGTTGTGCCGTGGATAGACGCGTCGAAAGGTTGATATGTACGCGGTAACGGATCGTGCAACGTCGATGGCAATGGTGGTTGAACTGGTAGACCGGCGTGATTACACGAGCAAAACAAATCAAAGACGCAGAATAATCTGCAAACAAATATAAGGAACAAGTTTGTCAAATAGCTCAAGGTGTTGTCCTAGGCTAAAAGTTGGTTGAAGTCGAAACATTCAAAAGCGGTGGGGATATTTTGCCTGCAGCGATCAATGAAAGGTCAGCAGTCTCGGCTGGGGGAGATACTTTCCTGGCTTACCCTCCACTTACCTGGGCGAGGACGCGACCCCCTTCAATGAAGCTAGGCGCGTGGATAGACGCGCTGCTCAGGTGCATTCCATGAACCACTAAAACCCCTGGATAAGCCTAAGCTACTAGGTAGTTTCCGCTGCTGGCATTTCCTCAGCAACTTGATAAATGATACCCCACCATCTATCTTTCAAGTGGAAGCGATCGTGAAAAGCTACCCTGTGAATATATTGGATCGCTTCCAGGTTGCAAATGGGATTTCTCGCAGAGATTGTACGAAGTATTAGTATCGTGATTTTGCCATGTTACAATTATGTCCTTTATTTAATCATATCCTCTGTTGAAGAGGAGATGTGTTTCAGGGCTGTAATGATGGCGGAACATCTAACAATAAGCAGTTTGCGAATAGATAAATGAACAACGACCGAATGTGCAGATTGGATATCAAATGGAGAGTATCAGTGAGATAGAATACATGTTCTTGCATATAATGACATGTAACCTCAATATGCGATATATCATTCATCGGAGTCATCAATCAAGTCAATGAGATGCTGTTATAAAGAAGTGGACTCCGTAACCGACATATATCCGCAAACCTTACTACCTAACTACTAACTTAGTACCTAGGTAGTCCTCACACCGATGCCAGTGGAGTACCAAAGCTTCCAGACCAAAAAGAAAAAAATCCTTGCAAGTCATCGCAACACCCTTACAATTCACAAGTCGACAACATTTACATTCCTCCTCAAAAGGCAACCGAACATACACAATGCCAACCACACTTCACAAAACTCGAAAGCAAATCTCAAAAAAGAGGGGTGGTGTCGTCAATGCCCTGCACGAAAAGTCTAGAGACTCACTGCGTCTTCACAAGGCTGGTGTGAGAGATCAGCGCATTGAGAAACTGGCTGCCGCCAGGAGCAAAAAAGAACAGCCGCTAGGTAATTAAGTACAACAAGAACTCACACGGTTCCATCATAATTGACATACTTTCAGTTGATCGTGTTGCTTTTTTCCAACAAGCCCTCCGTCTGAAAGAAAGAGAGAAGAAGGGAGCCCCAGAGCTTGTTGAGGTTCAGCGCATGGTTCATACGTAAGTATCAAAATGAGTTTCTCTTCGCAATGATTGACCAGTCTCCCAGTTTCGTTCATCAATATGATGAGGAGTATAACGAAGCCAAGAAGACCCGCCGCCCTGGCCGACCCGCCAGTGTGAAGGAAGACCTTCTCAAAGCCAAGATTAGCACTCTCGAGGAAGAGTATAAAGGTGGTTTTAGTACGTTATCTGACCCTAAAATGAACGTCGAGTTTACCAACCTTGTCACCAGTCATGCCAGATCTCCTGGATAATCCTAATGTCAATGCGCTCCATCTATGGGAAGGCTCCTGGTCCTATCTCACTCAACTGAAATGGATCAAGCTCAACAGCGAAGGCCAAGTTAGACCGGCCTGTTTTCCCTCAGGCGGCACCAATTGAACATTTAACATGTCAAGAAGTCTCAAAGCAACATTACAGTGTTAGGTGGGTAGTTGCTTTCCTGTGCTTCAGCAAGCTCGACCACCCAGTTATGCATATGTATATCATTTTAATGACTAGAGGTCAAGAGTAGCAATATTCCAGTACCATCAAATTCCCGACATCTTACTCTGGAACCCGAAAGGGGAATATGGGAGCTTCATGATGTTTGATCAAATTGGACATAGGCCACGATCCCTTTGCTGCTTGCATGCAATATGGTGTGATTCCGGGCTAGCTATGATCACAGAAAACCGGGCCCTCCCATAACTTCTTTGAGTAATGGGTAGCGTTCCTCAGTGGAAGCCATTGGGATATGACTTGACAAAACACACTGGAATCTCTTGACGAGCCCATAGCTCCCTGGCCATTGAATTGCGGGATGTTGCAGCAGGAAAATTTCTAGTACCATAGACACAAATTGGGTTGAACAACCCTTTATATACCCATAATGAGATATGAATCATTGAACCGAAACAAGGCCTCGCACAGTAAGCCATATCATTTTAAGTCTATCCACTATCAAACCGCGATTCTCGTGATACGCCTGTGAAGCCTCTCTCTGCCACGTGATGGAGATGCCCCGCTCTAACTTAAAAGAGATGGTCCAGTCTGGGCCCCGTAAATTGTTAGCCAAGTCGCCGGGAACTTGTCGTCGGGTCCTCAAAAAAATCAAGACGAAGCTTTCATGTTGCTTTAGAAGCTTCTATCACCACTTCATTCCAATTCGTTCAACAACACCTCTCTCTTGCTCGCTATACACATTGCTACCTCTTATACTACCTCCCAACTAATTTAATCACAATGTTCACCGCCCGCAACGTCGCCCGATCTGCGCCCCGCGTCGTCTCCCGTCTCTCAGGTGCTGCTCTGCGGCAGACCGCCCGTCCTAACGCTTTCACCAAGGCGGCTTCTGTCCTTCGACCTGCCCAGGCTGCCTTCTCTACCACAGGCTTCCGAAAGGCTGTCGAGAACGATGGCGAGCTCCTTGCCAAGCTCGAGAGCGAGATCAAGATCGAGGAGGACATGAAAGCCAGCGAGCAGGACCCCGCCAGCATCAAGGACTTCCTGAACAACAGCGCTTTTGAACTCATCGACACACCCGGCCAAGAGGTTGTTAAGCTAGTCCGAAACTTTGGCGATGAGAAGTGAGTCACTGCTTGCTCAATTGAGTTGAAAGATTGTTACTAACAGCGCACAGGATCACTGTCAGCTTCTCCATTGCTGATATCACCAATTACGACCCCTATGCCGAGGAGAATGCCCTTGAGGAGGAGGGATTCGAGGATGAGGGTGCTCAGGGCAGCCAGCGCAGCGCCCGCGCCAACGAGGAGCTCGAGGAGGATCTCGAAGAGGATGCTGAAGAGGAGGCCAACGCCCCCATTAACCTTTCCATCGTCGTCGAGAAGCCCGGCAAGGCCTCTGGCGCCCTCAACATCGATGCTACCGCTCAGGACGGCCAAATTGTCGTCGAAAACCTCTTCTACTATGCTGACGCCTCTGTTGCCAAGGTCGAGACTCCCGAGGCCGCCCAGAAGCGTGCCGATGTCTACCCTGGACCTCCATTCGGTAGCCTCGATGATGACCTTCAGGTCCTCATGGAGCGCTTCCTTGAGGAGCGTGGCATCACACAAGCTCTCGCTATTTTCGTCCCCGACTATGTTGATGTCAAGGAGCAGCGCGAGTACACTCGGTGGTTGAGCAACGTCAAGGCTTTCATCGATGCCTGAGCGGTCAGTGATATAAGTGTAATGAAAAGTTTCTCACAAGAGGGAAGAGCAGAGGAGTCTTGGGTTTCAGAGATGATGTATTAAAATAGGAATTGCCGCTCTTGTTGTACTATAGGAATAAGATCCACCGAGATCAAATGCATGTCAAGATATGCGTAACGATATGATGTTGACTACTATGTCCATTTGATACCGTCATGTGGGTGTGTCAAACAATTGATATTTCGTCATGTCACAGTCTCTTAACAAGGTCGATAATTATGCATTGTGACGAGAATCTTGCTATCTAGTTCAGCAACAATCACAGGCCTCAAAAACTCCCACAACTCCAAGTAACGAGTGCGCAAGCCCGCCATGCATCCACTCCCGAGGCATATCGACTTCTCATATAGAGACTGCCCCAGTGCTACTCTCCGGCGCAATGAAGGTCTATCCCAGAAGTGTCTTTCTGACACGGAAGAAGTCAAAAATAAATATACTTCGCATAGCAATCCCAACGACTGAAATCTCCAGCTTCTCCTTCAACTGTTCCATGTTTGCAGACCAAAACCGCATCTAATACACAACACAGTTGAACCGATGAATCAAAGACGCTTCTCTACATGATACCCTTGAGCGACCAGTCGCCCTTTTGAGCCCTCTCAAGGACCTCCCGGCCCTTGTCGGTAAGATCGGGCTTGCCATCGTTACCTGTAACATGCTTGAAAAAGACAGGCTGCCAAGTTTCCTTGTTGGCCTCCCGTTGACGAGCCTTTTCACGCTGAGCCTCTTCAAGCTCGACTTTCACCTGGGTCGCCTTGCTGTATTGCTTAGCATGGATGGCATCTGTGACACCACCCCAAAGAGTCAAAGACTCGTTGGGCAGCTGCTCCTCCTTGGGGGGGATGATCTTGGGTGCAACACTGAGTGGTGTAATATCGATGATCGTGTACTGCTCTTCAACAGGAACAGATTTCTGTCATCAGTTAGATTTATTTACTTGAACATGGTGATCTCTCACTTACAACAGGCCTGGGGCCGAGGGTGAAAACGACTTTCTCCTTCCATGGTCCGCTCAACCGAGCAAGGACGTCCTCATCGGGCACGTCCTGAACTCGAGACTTGTCATCGTTCTCAGGGTCATACTTGAAGACAACGCCATCGATCTTGTTTGTTGTACGTCCCAGCCAACCCTCTTCCACATAGTGCAGAATGGCCTTGATCTTGGTCTTGGGGCAAGTCATATAAGCAAACTCGCTGACCGACACACTCAATGCTCCGCGGAGAAGGCCACCCAGATGGGCTGCTGGGTGGGTAAGCTGGTAGGTTTCGCCATCGCGCTTATCGAGGGTGATAAAGATGCCCATGTTGTGTTCACCAGGGAGTACCTTGACGGAGGTACCTGTGAACTTGGCGGTGATCTGATCGAAGCCGCGAGCAGTAATACCTTTCTCAGGGCAGGTGACGTTGAAGGCGCTCACAGGAGGATGATGTGAAGTCTGTTCAGTAAGATACGAGACACGAATAAGCTTGTCGTCCTTTGCAGTGCCATGCTGGGGCACAGACAGCGAAACGTTTGAAGCATTCTTATCACTTTTGGCTGCCGCCTTCAGGGCTGAAAGGCCACCTTTGGATGTACCATTGGTTTGCTGGAGGGTCGTGGTGTTGATTTTCGGAGCGTTGTCTTCGGTTTCCCAATTACACTATATAACCAGTCAGTGTTTCTGCTATTGAAATTGTCTTGTGGCTTTCTTGTATGGCAGTGAATGTTGAACAGGTTCACACACCCTGAAGAATTCGCCGAGACACGAATTGTAAGGTTTACAAGGCTTCCCCTTGGCATATTTCAGATCCTTGGTCAGCCAGAAACGCACGACCTCGAGCATTCGATCGAGAGGTTCGTCGGAGGTGCCCATTGCGACAAATGCATTGGGGGCATCGATGTAGGTCCAGTATTCCAGGTTTGGGGTAGGCTCGAGCAGCTGCGACGGCAGCGAGAATCTAACTGCTGCAAGATCTGAAACGCCGATGAACCTATCATCGTAGTAAGCGGTCAGCACTGAAAACAAAGAATAGCACCGTTCGTTGCCTCTATCGCAAGTCTCGAGACTGCTGGGTTTTCTTCCACCGCTAACTCCGCTGTACGTGGAGCGGAGCTGTCGTCCGATCTTACTCGGGGCCCCATCGGAGCGGTGGAGGCTATCGCAGTATGGTGATATCGCCAACGAAAAACAGTAAGCCTCTTACTTTTTCAAAATCCCCAGGAATGTTCGCAGCTTAGAAGTATCACTCTGTGACTCGTCAGGTGCGTCGACCGTAGGTGGTGGTGCCGATGACGACATGGTCGTTGATTATCTTGTCTTTGGAGAAAGAAAACGCAGACTGCGGCGGCGGTGGACGACGTTGTATTTGTTTACTTGGCGAAAGGCAGCGGGACGGAGCAGGAGTTGATGCGATAAGCGTGCAGCAAACTGCTGTCAATGTAATGGATAGGAGAGAGATGATCCTAAGGACGTATGAAAGGATGGAGGATGGGAGGGAGGAGGAAAAAAAAGAAAGACTCGGGTTGCAGACTGAATCGCAAAAGTCAAGAAAGGAAGCGGGCGGTGGTGACGTTTTTGGCGGGGTGGGTTCTTAGTATTGGTACACAGATCCCAGCAAAATGTTAGAGACTGCTAAGGTTTGGGGGCCTCAGGTACCTGGTTCAAAGGCTTATCCATGCGCACAACTCAGGTACCGTGCGTCCTGTCATGCTTCTAGGCTCAAACGGCCAGAGATCCATTGGAACGTGCGTCGACTGCTCCGGATTGGCGGGGTGAGGGAGTGGTAAATGTTGAGATGCGCTTTCTTGAGTACCTAGGTAACCTACCTATCCTTTCGTAAAGAATTTGAATACAGATACAATATCTCTGAGCCTTAATAGCATGATGTCTACCACCCAGATGATTTTCCTATATCTGTCTGTGTACACTGCATTGTCTTTGACAAGATTTGTGCAATATTACAAAGAACACCTGCGCCATGATCGACGCATGGATACTACCTACTCAACCGCTTCAATTCAAGTGATAGCACCTTTTGACTTAGTAGGCATAGGCTGCTCTTCCATCGCCGGTAGCACCAAACTTTGACAAGCCAATCACCAGCGCACATGGGTAGAGTTTCGGGCTTTTGATACCGTCCATTCGCCCATTCTTGCACTCGACATTTCGCCAACAATAATGAAGAGCGCGGCTAAGCCCCAGTGTTGCATTTCGAGACCTCGATTCTTGTCAAACAATGATAGCACGGGGTCTTGCTGAGCAAGATCAATGGTGTCAGCTTACCCTGTCAACTGAACTAATATGCAAACTGATTGCTATGTATCATCCTAGAAATGGTTGCTGTAGTTCCTTGTGACAGGCTTACCATCACATGAATCTGGAGTTGGAAATGGTATCAACCTTTGATAGACTTCGACGTTCACGCGCACAAGTTTCTGCAAATTCATTATTAGGTTTCACATATTGAAGCAGAGCGGCAGTTTATATCCAATTTTTATTAGTTTTTGATACCACCATATTGTCCTGAGACTTTTAAGTCTCTTTGCACTTCGACTCGGTACCAAAACGTCCGGGATATCTCAATGTGTAAAAGAGCTGTAGCCACATTTTTCTTACCAACAGTCAATATGTTACTTCATGAAATGTCATAAATACAGGTTAATGCGCCCAAACTCCGACCGGAAGCCCATTCGCAGTTCTAATAAATGCAATGCCTCCGTTTTAATATATCCAAATATAAAAAATTCCCAAACGCCATAATTATCGAATATTGGCTCATATAAATCGAGTCGCCGACTTCGAGTTTGTTCAGCACCACTGATAGATCGCAAAAAGGAGTATCGTAAAAATCATAATGATTGGGGCAATATTTCTTCAGCAAAAGTCTATTGCTGCTGCTCGTTGGTCCACGGCGTATCGTTGATAAAAGAGTCCCAAATAGGCTCCTCGACGAAGTTCTTGGTCGGCGTGTTCAAATCACTGGGGTTCCAGTTCACAGAATCCAAAAGGTCAGGGTACCTCTCGCCGCCAGCGCCGAGCTCGGTATCATCATCTTTAAAGTATTTGGAATCGTCGCCATAATAACCGCAAGTCTGATGAGTGCTCCAGTTCTGGGGCTCGCCATAAAGAGAGGGGCTGAAAGTATCGTTCATACCGACGCCACCCATCAGCATCTTGGCCTCAGGAGGTAGCTCTGCGGTAAACGCTGAGCCATCAGAATTAAACTCCATCATTGGAGGCGGGTTCACGTGTGCAAAGGTAGATGTGCAACGGGATTGAGGCGTTTCGGGATGAGACCCTGAACCTGGCGTAAGTGCTGGTGGCGACATTGCCGCATCGTTTCTTGACTCAGAAGGAGACATGCCCGACATGGAGTGACTTCGTTCGTCGTGCCTGTGTTGTTGTGCGTAGTTGACAGGCTGAAAATTGGGATCAAAGTGTTGATCCATTGGGCTGGAGACGGCGCTGTTTCGTGTGTGAGATGCTGAGTAGCCTGGCGTCGACCATCGATGAGACATAGATTGAGCCTGTCGTTGAGCCTGAGGGAACATCTTATCAAAGGCCATATTGATCTCGTTGTTGCGCCAGTCATTCTCGGTGGCAGTAATAAGCTGTGACATGGCCATGCGGTTTGTGAGATAAGCGTCTACCCTCGCGTTGAAAGCCGGGTTGGAGGTTTCCATGTTTTGTCTGAGAAGCCGATAAGAACGGGGGAAATCATCGTCTTCTTCTTCATACATCTCCTCCTTCATGACGATCTCTTCCGTAATGCGGAATGCTTTCCCGGTTCGCTTCTTGTGAATTTCGCTCGCCATTCTGGCGGATTGGACACGGGCTTCGATACTTCGGTCCGCTCGTCTCGAGGCTGCGATATACGCTCGCTCTTGGTTCTCTTCATGCGATCGCTCGGTCTGGAAACAGACGTTAGTAATGTTGTCTTGGTACACGCCGTTGCGGAGGAACAGTAATAAGTGCCTTTACCTTTCGCGCGGGGGCAGGTTTGGTGAGGGGGCCGCCCATGTTTGCGGCGTCGAGAGATCTCTTGGGCATGTTAAGTTTATGTTTGGTAACGGTTGAGCTGTAATGCAGCTATGATGCAGCTACAAAGGTGCTGCTGGAGTGACTGAAGCTGGAAGAACGTGTTCTGATTCAAGATGTTGGCAAGCAAATATATAACTGCCTAAATAATGTACGGGATTGCTGGTAGAGCCGATATGGTATAATACAGGACAACAAGCGGTTGACATGTATAGTGTATTAGAGAGATGCAGAGATGCAGAGCTGGAGAGAAGAAAAACCGGGATGGACCGAAGCCGGACGTCGTGTCTTTGAAATACAAATAAATGGATACCGATCTGGCGTAGGTACCTAAGCTTTAGCAGAAGCTTTGTTGTTGAAAGTTTGAGCTGAGGGTGCCGAGATGGCTTGGTCAAGTTCAACAATAAACTCAAAAATTCTTGAGAATAAGATCAAATCGAAAAGAGTCCGAGAGGAACCCCGGGCGGGCTACAGAGTATGTTAAATACCTAGACACGGGACAAAAAGCAAACTCGAGGAGAGCGACATGGTCCGACGGGTTGCAGACGCGGGAAGGACGTGTAGCTCGATCCGAAGGCGATCCAACAACTTTGATCGAGCGTAGTTATGACGATCGATCTCGATCAAGAGCTCTCTGTTAGCACTAAGCACAAGGTACAAGTACCGCTCCGTATCGACCTAAGCCTAGCTCCTGCACCCGTGGATCGAATTCAGGTTCCGCATATCCCATGGATGGGTGCGCCCCGGCACCCCTCCGGCCATCGTCTTGACCACTCAGGTCAGTTCACTTCCCCGCTCGGGGCTAAGAAGACTGCCAATTACAGTGACCGGAGTTTAGGATACTGGACTGGACCACTGTCCCGTAGCAACAACTGCCCGCTCTTAGGTAGGGGCCCACAAGTAAAGTTGAAGGGAGGGATGGTTACAAACAGCCCTAGAGCTCTCGATATGAGTGTCTGAATGCATGCATAAGTACATGGTCAACTTGACTGCATTGTTTCACAACTCTTGCATCAACTCCAAAGACACCCAGGAACAACCCATCAGATATGACTTGAGATCCACGAATGAGGACTAGATACCTAGCGAAATAGGATAGCCTCAACCTTACTAGGTGCTCGATGTGCAGTTGAAAGCCTGCCTTTTCCCTCTGTGCCGCGCATTAACTTAACGATCAGTTGCACATAGAGACGCCCCTCGTTAACTTCCATGCTAAGGAACGCCGAGTTTTCCAGCCAATTTGGTAATTACTAAACATGCTGTGAATTCTAATGTGAATCTGCTTCCTAACTTTGTGATCGCCGGAGACAGCTAGGATGCCCTGTCGCTCAATATGTACTTGTGCTACTGTATTTACTGAACTATCGAATTTGCTCATTCGATTATACAGTCTTGACATGGACTTCTGTTCATCCGTCGGTCAAGTATCTTTGTCTAGAATCTAACCTACTCTGCCTACCTACCCAGAATTCCACCAAAAGAACCCTGGGACTGCGAACCCCGCCATTTATCATGCCGTTCCAGCTCAGCCTCCTCTCATTGATACTACTGAGCTGTCTGCTGTAGGCCTGCTTGTCTCACTTAATGGACTGACCTGGCCTCACGCACCTCCACTGTCTAACTGCATCCTTCTGTTGAACTGACTGGCAACCAGTGAAAGATACGCTGTAGTGTAGCAGCTATACAATGCCAATGCTCTGCTGGCCGGTGAGATGGTGGAGTTTGTTTCCATTCGACAGACAAGAGCACTGTTCTCTGCAACCCATCGATAGTGTGACGCGCGGGCTGGGTAAGTCGATCGCTTTGAGACTAGTAGGTAATCCGTTGTCAAGTCATTTCTCTATTGAACCCATGTTTCGACCGTCTCAGAGATCGCGATCCCAGCGGATAATAAACCCCAGCGGAACTAACAAAACGAAACATTCTTTTCTTTCTTAATTCAAACTTATTTCTCATGTCGTTGGGAGTCAAAGCCGCGGAGCATGTCTTCCGTGCAACCGGCACTATCAAATGTCAACTACCCTTATGCAAGATGGGGTGTTGCAAGCTGGATTCATCTCCCCGTTCCTTGTTTTCCATTCCCCTACTTTCTCTCGTTCCCTCACTAGGCCGTTCTAGCTGATTTGGTACTATTTATCGTAGCCGTGGCAATCCTTGTCAAAGAACTCGAGCATCTAATGCCATACTAGGCCATCTGCATTCCCTCCTCACAAGTTGAGGTCGCGTGGCATTGTATTATGTTTTTCTCCTCTGGTACCACGGCATGGTGCAGCAATTGAAAGAAGCTGGGAAGACATGTAATGCTTCCGTTGGTGGAACTCAATATGAACAGGACACAGCCGATTACGTGAAAAACACAGTACGGCAGTCGGCCCACCGGCCAGGAATTTCAGGATAATTGACTGACGATTGATTGTGCTTTTTGCTGTGCTGTACTTGTCACGTGCAGCCAAAATTACGATCCCTTGACGTTGCTATCAGGTCAGGGCATCGTTGGGCGGTCGCTAGCTGCGATGGGCAACATCTTGACGCTGAAGCATCGACAGGGGTGGGCATCGCAATAATCGGAACCTGCTCTGTCAAGGCCAAATTGGTGATCCAGACAGGCGGGACCCTTGACAGGGAATCGAGCGGTAGCTACTCCGTACACGAGGCCCACCAAGTCACACGAATAAAGGGAAAAGAGAGAGAGAAAAAAAAGGCACGTACGGACCTGTCGGAGAGCCAAGCTTCTGATTGAGGAATGGTGGGTATTGTTATCTTTGGCTCAGGCAGGATAACTCATCTTCAGAGAGTCAGAGTTAAACTTGCAAGACAAAGCGAAGAGAGAATGCCCGATAGCCATCGCCATGACGACGTTTCGAGGTCAGATCTTGGTTTCTTCTAGCGCCCGAGAAGTCTCGGGTGGCCGTGCAGTCGATATGGATCTTAGGTGCCAATGCCTGACAATGTCTAGTTGTTGAGCAAATTTTCTAATAGGTAAGGTAGGTAGGCACATAATCGGAGCTACAATCCAGTACCTAACAAAGACAGACCATCAGAAACTTGAGCTGAAGCTGTGTCCTCACTCGCAACCTTCTGAACCAAATCTTCAAACCACAAGGAGCTAGGATCTCACCAGTGGAGACGGGCCAGACGGGAGATGGGTTTTAGGGGGTCGGTCTCGCTTCTTTATCCGAAAGAATTCCCCTCAACCACTGCAACCTAAAAACCTCCCTTAACTGATATTTAGCAACCAACCACAGAGCGTGGCTCATCCATCCCTTCTTTCTTCTCAAGCTCCCAGAATATCCGATCCAGCGCTTCTTCGATCTCAGTGGCATTGTTGAATCACAATCATACAAAATATCATGTCTTTTGCCTTGTTTGTTTGAACCGGCTGGTTTGCGACGGCCGAAGAAACGGAACGGCTCGGCTGCTATTGTGCTTTAACATGGAAACTACTTGGCACTTAGCATGAATCCAGAGGAGCATCTTGAGGTTGTGAGACCTGATTAAATGTAATATGTGGAGTATCCGAAGTGATATGATATACCAGCCCGACAGCTGTGGGCAGTCACAGGTTGTCTCTCTCGAAATCGCCTGCGTGTGTACATACCTCACCTTGGCACTGTAGCGACAGACTTTGGTTGCAACTCTTTTACTGTTGTTGTGGTGAAGGATGCTGTCGGACCTTTTGATCCGGACCTTTCACACCCTCGTGGTCAATGCATGAGGGTACCCAAAGGTACAAAGCTGCACTAACAATTTCCAATGAAGTTCCCCTGGCTGCACCTTCCGGCAAATTTCCACGCTATTCCCGTTCTCACCATGCGATGAATGCCTGATGCCACGTTGAGCGCCACACTATTCCCCGCTTTTTCGTGGAAAGCGCCACAATAGCTTGTAATTATGGGAATTGCAGGTGTTGTCAGTGTCAATCCTCTACATTCCCATCTTTGCTTAACAATTCAAGCGATTTCCCCACTATTGACCAGCAACCGCCTCAGTATGACGTTTCTGCCTCCTGTACAGTAGAGGCGAGAGCGAATCTCGAGTCGGCGCTACATACGTGCAGATCAATCAATTCCGCCCAATCGCCCGGTTCCCAGCGTCGAAATGATACAATATCAACGTAGCGTAACGCAGAAGTCGAGAACCCGTCGAGGCCATCATGGGCACGCGCCGCGTATGTACAGTATGTACAGACATGGTGGTGGTGGTGGTGGGAACGACCCTACATGCCCATTCGCTGCTTGTCCAGATCTACCCCAGATTTCTATCGTCGTGTAGGTTCTCAAGTCCTGACACAAGCTTGAGGTTTAATGTCCTCGCAACGAATCCGAAAAAAGAGAGATTTCAGTAATCCGGAGGACACGGAGTTCCTTCGACAGGAGAAAACGTCCGCATGCGCAAGTTCCCGTGCGTGGCGATTTCAACAGTAGATCTGTTGTTGTCTGTTTCTGTCGCAAGTGTGACACCGAAATTTACAAACTACTTCTAACTGAAGAGGAAAGTTTTGATTTGTAATTATAATGTTGGCATTACATCAATATCACCATAAAGCTCAAGGATGCCATCACCTGCCCCTCAGAAATTGGCTGATGGCCCAACTGCGCTTTAGGAGTTTATCCTCAAGGACCTGCGGACGTTATTCTTTTTTCTTCCAATAATGATCACATATAAAACCAATTATACGACATGTGAGCCATACTGTCCCTTATTACAGCATATACTGATGGGCCTTGCACACTATGTAGGCAATCTAATTGCAGCGAATCGGCCACGGATAGATTGGCGAGATCTGGGGTCTCAAATGGCAGCCTGATCTTCGACTTTGTGTCTCGACCCTAATAAAACCGAGCTGCTAGCCTTAATTAGTGTTCATCAAGCTTCAACAACCATTGGAGAGCAAAGTTGACGCCACAGTCAGCACCGCCCAGGAGCTTCCAGCTTGCCTACAGACTACAATGCCCTCTCGCCACCTCTTCAGAGCAACCTCGACGCTGACTATCCAGTACTGTACAGCACAAAATACACCACCTAATGGCGCTCCGGGAGTCAGGCCGCCAGGCTGCTCATTCTCGTTGCGCCCCATCGGAACCTTTAACCTGTGGCCATATCCTTCAACATACGGATTCTCCTGGAGATTATTTCTGCACCCAAGATATTTGCATGTGGTTCCATTTCAAACTCAATTGTTTTTGTTTTTGCCGTGTTCATCGAGTGTTGCTGTTGCTACTGCTTGCTTAAACTGTCCACTGACATGCTGGCCATAAGTATAACGAGAGCTAGGGCTTGGCGTCATAGGACAAATCACTAAATCCCAATTACCCGGAATCTTCAAGTCCAAGGAAGCGTCGGTCCTTTAAACTACCGAATGGGCTGCATCTGCCAGCCGATGTTGGTATTCTGCTACGCAGTCAACACGAGAAAGTCCAAGACAAGATCTCCAATTCCAGCGTTCACCCCCTACTATAAGAGCAGCAACACTCCTGCTTCTCTCAACTCTCCCTGCCGCTTGCGCGCTTCACTTGAGGCTGAACCATCAAAACTATAGTACCGTACATACTGGATAGTTCGGCTGGCAATCGCGCTTGGAGCTTCTTTTCAGAATCACTATTGGGGCAACTGTGTGAAAGCTTGAATCACTTCACAAGCCTTGGCATTGGCAATTTGGCAGTGAATGAAGGCATTTGCCTATGGACATAATAGTGTTGAGTGCTATGCATGGTCATTTGATGCGGGTGTACTGTCGTCTTTTAGGAGTCTTTTCATCTCAACGTGCTTTCACCTGTGGACCGGCTATCTGTATCTTTTGGTTGGATGACAGTCTTCATGTGAGAGATGATTCACTTTCACGCTAAGAAAGGTTCTTATTCTGTTGCTCTGGCGTTACATTTAGTAGGGATTTGCTCATTCGACAATGATTCTGAACAAAACAAAACAAAACGCTTGGTGTTCTACATGAAGCTAGAAGTGTTGAGATTATGAGGATGAGAAGGAGGTCCACCCATCCATTGACCATATACTCCATAAGATAGCAATAAGCAACTCAACATGTTCTGATTCTGTGAGCTATTTTCTGGTGGAGCTATGAGGCGTCAACAGCCACTGCTCTTTATCTCTTATTATGTCCAATGAGCACAGAAGGAGGTGCCCCCCCCCTAGTTTCTCCAAATTTTCACATGCCATACTGGCTGGGGGACGCTTTGCGATGCATGTATGGCATGGGCATACTTTGCTCAAGATGCTTCATTGTCGGGTTTGATGACTTGAGTAATGCAACAATGCTCCCCCGGCCTGCTGACCCCTATTCTTACGTCTTTACATCCGCATGCCTTTTCACTCTCCCTTTTCTTTCTGCCTGACAAGACTCACCCAAGCCCGGAAACTATGATTTATTTAGCGATCGAACAGCCACAAACTTCCCAGCTTCTGTTGTTCCTGGCCGCCTACCATGACGCCATGACACTCTCCATAAGATAATATTAATTAATATGTTACGCAGATTTTTTAGTCGGTTTTATCTCATAAACAGGTTATCAACCATATAAACTTTATAGATTCTTGGACCAAAGAGAAGCAGTTATAGGCAACCAAAAATAACCAGTCTCGATTCTGTACAATAGCCAGGTAACATGTCTCAGGAGTCTCATCAACTGAGATCAATGGAGTGTGCTGCTAGCCAGATCCTCAGAATTACCCAAACGTGCTGGGCTTGTTTTGGACATGGTCAGATACTGGCGCTGTTATTGTTGGTCCTGAATCCATGTTAATGGCGATGGCAATGCTGCTTTGAATATCTTATATCTAGGCTGTTTGAATGTAGTTGAAAGCTTACGCATGCATATGCCTTATCGCAGACATGCCTGGGATATGCTGCCACGTACGTTGTTGATAACCAGGCCAGCTATATACACTATTAGAAAGAACCTAGGCATTTTTTTACTGGAGTTAAGAATTCTTATAGAACATGATAGTCGGAAGGGCAAGGAACTGAGCAAGGGGGCACCTGAGAGACTAATAGGTACATGTATAGGCAGATGGGTATCTTGAGCTGCTACAAGAAATGGACAGGCAACATAGTGGAATTCATAAGCTTATCTACCTATATAGGCAGGAGTCGAACAGAGACTAGGGTTGATGGATATATAGAGGCGACAGTGCCGCAACTACAAGGAGCTCGGGTGGTGAAGGCAAGTATCTGGAACAAAAATCTATCAAATAAAGGTTTAGCAAATCTAGTAATAGTTTGAACCGCAACAATGCGATTTTTCTAACTCAAATTTGGGTATCCGTGCCCACTATCTATCTTATCAATAATTATTTTACTCCTCAGCTTTTTCGTCTGCCTTGTCGGCATCAGACCTGCTCCTCTTCTTCTCCTTCTTATCTTTCTTTTCCTTCTTCTCCTTCTTGCTCTTCTTCTCCTTCTTGTCTTTCTTCTCCTTCTTGCTCTTCTTCTTCTCCTTCTCCTCTCCGTCGTTATCAGCTTGCTCAGGAATATCATCAACATCCATCTTGGTGTCGTCTTCGGCAACAGGCTCTTCAATAACAGGTTCCTCGATGACAGGCTCCTTTACAGCTTCCCTAGAAGGCCTAAAGCTGAGCTTATCCTTGTCTGCAACCTTTGGCCCACGCTGTGGCAGGCTTGATGGAATGTTGGCATCAACCTCTCTCAACCAAATCTTCCAATCCCCACGGCGAGTCTTCCACATGTCTCCCTTCCAGTTGCGCCAGACACTTCTGCCCATCCAGCTATCTCGAAGTTCTACCTCATACTGGCCCAATCGCGCCATGAAGGCTTCTTTCATGTGGAACGGAATGCTTCGTTCTTTACCCTTGCTAGGAACCTCGACGACGGCGTTCATAAGGTTGTGACCAAATTGCGAAATGGCAAGTTCATGTGTGTGAGGCAGGATGGCACTGGCGATAGACTTGTGGAAGGCCGGGTTCGAGGATGAGATAGATAGAGCGGTGGTGAGGACAGTAACGGTTGGCATAGAGGTAGTGGCAAGGCGAACAAGAGTAGCTGGCTCAAGAGCAAGAAGCGACTCCTGAACACCCTTTGTTGGTCCTGAGATCGAGAGGAGAGTAGTAAGAAGCTGCGCTCCGTGAGACTGGATCGCGTATTCGTTCTTGGAAAGTTGCTGGGCATCTTTTTTTTTCTTCTCGTCTTTCAAACCACAAAGGAAGATGACCAAGTCTGCTGGTGTCTTGCCGCACCCCTCTTTCAGCCCCTTGTTGAGCTTCTTAATCTCGTCGTTGGCACCACGAGCGTTACACCTCTCAAACAGTGTCTTGAGCACATTGAGTCTAGACTTTGCAACCAGCTGAGGCACGGTGGGGGCAATCTTCTCAACCGCCTGCACGAGATCATCCTTGCTCAGACGATTGAGCACTCTAATCGCGGCATAAGAAGAGACGTCGTTTCGAACGTACCCCTCTATTCTGGGAAGGAAGATGTTCTGGTTGAGAGCCTTGAAGACTTTGCCAGGACAGTGTGTGATAAGTGTCTCGATAAGTCGGGAACCAATTTGGTCGTAGATCATGCCATTAATAAACTCGGATGCCTCTGATGAACCGTCGCTCAGTGTCTTGGGGGCACCGGGCAAAAGTTGGAACAGAAGAGTTGGTTGTTCGGACTCAGCCTTTTGCTCGCCTTTATTGAGTGTTAAGTCGAGCTCAAGGAGAAGCTGTAGCGTGGGATTTCCGATAGGATGTCTGGCAAGAACTCGCAAAGCCGTGGCATCCATTCCTGCAGTGGAGTCTTGGATGATTTTCTTGGCTGCCATAGAAAACGATTCGGGGACCGCTCTTAAACCCTGGTTTGCCTCATCCGTAGCTGAACCTCCGGCTACCGAAATCTTCTCCTTCTTCTTGCTCTTGATGAGGCCTCGCACCGATGCATCCTCCAAAGGCCGCCCTGCCAAGACTAGCAAGAGTACACGAAGAGTGTGTGATGCGAATCGGTCGGTGATGAGGTAGGACAAGGCACCTTCAAGCTCATCCAATGTCGCTAGAAATAGATCCTCCATGGAAGCCTCAGGCTTTTGCATATCCACATCTGCGCCCTTCGTATCAAGAACATAGCCGGAAAGCTCTTGCGACACGACTCCCGCCGATCGCAAAAAGAGAGCCTCGCAACAATGGCTTGCGAATCGGTGCTGCACGAGCGAGAGAAAGTGGCCACCAAAAGCCTCGAACAGGTGCTTCTTCTGCGCGGTATTCGACAATTGAACAAGGCGTTCCATCAGTCGTGAGCAGGACTGACTGCTGGCCAACTTGAGTTCCTTGCCCTCGGCCTCCTTCCAGACGTTTTCGAGAAAGATGTCACGGTCTTCGGTCGATGGGAATTGATTAAGCTCCAGCAATTCGTCGGCGCGACGGAAATATTCTTGCTCCTCTTCCGCAAGCATTCCGAAGAACTCTTTCTCGCCAATGCCATTCTGCTGAGGGTCTTGGCCTTCTTGGTAGTTGAAGCCTTCGTTATTATTGTTGTCATCTTCATTGGTGCGCTGGCGTTTGTTGTCATTCTCGTACGCCTCGTGTTGTTGCCCGGCTTCTTCGAGTCTCTTCCGTTTCTTCTCGTCGCGGCCAGCGCCACGTCTGGTTCTAGGCTTTGGCATGTTGATTGACTTAACTTGGATCAACGCTGATCTACAAGTCAAGAGAAGTTTTGGTGGGGCCGTTGTTCGTCGAAAATTTTGGGTTATTGAAATTATTATCGATAAGGAAACAAACTAACGCTAGCCTAATTCCAGTGGACACTAGGCTCAGAGAACACTTTAATAATGCACAAGATATGATATGTGGCGCAGCTTACCTTATGCTAATTAATATTCCCTTAACCAACATGCTGTGTTTACATAAACGTGGAAGCCAAAGTATGACACTGGATCTATGTATGTCTGAGTACTGCACCTCCGTCCTCGCTAAAGATACACCAATTCCAGGGCCTTGGAAGCTTGCCAGCTACATGCACCAGGAATAGAAGCATGCATCTTGGCTTCAGCAGATTAAATTAGACAACATCAAGATGACTCTGAGACCCACATGAAATAAAGAAAACGAAACGAGGCACTCGTTGTCCACGAAGACAGCTTCACTTTGTCTCCTCCAGATGACCAGTCGACTGCTTGAACACCGTATTCGTGTTTGCAGGCGCCCATATGCAAGGGGAAGGCTGACAAGCTGATCACACGGACACATTCAACCTGATTTTTCATTATTTCACGAAGGTTTGATTCTGGCTGCCCTGGACTCGGGTTAGCCGATATAATGTAGTGGAGACGTACCAACATTCCAATGGCATCCCCTGCCGCGCTATGCAGGCTTGAGATAGTCATGGAAGAGACCAATGAGAATAACTGGCCGATTCAAGCATCTCACTGTGTTGCTTACTTGAGTTGCACGTCAGGAACCCTGCGCGCTATCATGTTGAGAGGTCAGGGGCACCAGACAGGGCACGGTCTGGAGCATAGACAATGTTAGTTGAATAAAATGACACAAAATCGTCAACAAACAGTTGGTTGTTTTGACACCATGGTCCAGTTTATCGAGAAATATGTGCTAGTTCTCATTGTAGGCCGTAATGAGAAAGGAGTGCGAGAGATGGCGCCGATCCTAACAAGAGTTTCATAACTAGGAATCACTCTCCAAGGTTGTAACCTTCATAAATCCATTGTCGAAATACTCACCACCTGTACCTAGAATTTAGCAACCCAAAGGTTGGCAAAACAAAAAAGACATCCTGTACATCCCATCCTCGTCTCTGGCAAACCAATCCTTCACCACAGAAAGTTTATCGATAGGTAAACAGCCACTAGGCCACTCAACAACAAACATCTTCGACGTCCGTGGTTCGTCTAAAGCCGTCGCAAGCGAGCATTGCAGAAGCGAACCGATAAGTTAATGCCGTCCCTGAGCTTAACAAGTGCTGATCTGTCACTTGAAACGCACCGTTGCTATGAATCCTGTAAGCCACAAACCCACAAAGCAACGTTGTCCACTGAATGAACTACAAAACTGCTACTGTGAGGCCACAGTCGGCAATTTAAACGCAGTTCATGTCAAAGCGTAGCACTAGAAGCGCAAAAAAGCACTTATCTGCCAGCAGTCGTGGTCCTTGTTATGTCAGCTATCATAATTATCTACCATTTGCTTTTTGTTGAACGATGGGTCTTGAAAGACACCCTGGCTGTTAGTAGCAGCGAATTCGATGATGTCCTACGTGTTTTGGCCTTGAGTATAAAAGGTCAGTGGTATGCATGGCCAGATGTAATTGCAAGCGTTTACTACATTTACCAGCCAACAGAACCAGGCGCCCACCTCTCCCCGACCACTCAAAGATCCATAATGTCATCTCCTGAGTATCTTGAACCGCTGGACTGCTGTCTGATCGTGATAGAAGGCGGCAATGAGCCCAAAGGCCCGAGCCCCGTTGTCATTGTGGTGGATAAATAAGAACCAAAGAACCAAAAGTCCATCGCAGCCGGTAAAAACGCTTCTGAAACCGACAAGAACAACCGTTCGCAGTTACATGAACGTTTCATTTGTTCAGGTTAAAGAGAAGTTTCACGGTACCGAGGCAAGAATGGTTAGCCAAGATGGAAAAATGAAATACATTCAACAAGGTATGCCTATCAAAGCACGTCTCATCAACTCTCAATTCAAATCTGACTGTTGGCTGATAGATCGGAATTTTTGGACATTCAAATTGTATTCAGAGAATCACTCATGGGCTAGAAGGATATTTCAAAAGTATTGATTATATTTCGTATGGCAAACGTGTTTTCGCAAATCATTAGATGGCAGAGCAGGGAGTTTTTGCAGTAGTAGAAAAAAACAGGATAGAAATTTCTTAGTGAGGACTTTAGGCATTTTAACAATAGCAATCCCATTCAATCAACTCCACGCTTACCATTGCGTTGCAGAGCTCTATGCATTGAGCAATGTCGTTCATGCGTCTAATAAAGCTTGCCGATTAATCGCGATAACCGCCCCGCGTTCGTCACACCAAACAGGTGGTTAAAGGCCTAGGAACAGGCCTGATACAACCAGAGTACTCCGGAGGGGGAAATGACGTGTTACAGCTGGGATCGACCCGGCGCCGACCAACGCACTAATGCACCAATGTCAGGCAGCTGACAGCACCGATTATGTACATAGATTTGCAAATTGCTTTTGCTAGCATAGCCACACACGTGTAGCAACAATCTCAAGCCTGCAGCTCACGGTTGAGTGTGCATCAACGAGGCAACCGCAGTTGCGGTGTAGGTTGAGAGTGTGTAGTGGTTGTCATAAGAGGTGGTGATGGTGGTCGAGAGGAGCCTCATTGTAATGGATGACTATGGGCGACATGTATGGGCGTGGTATGTTGGTGAAGGGAAAGATACCCGGGTACACTGTAAGCTGGACTCAAGTATAAATAGACATCGTGTGCCCGTTGATCGGCCTCGTATCATCTAGCCTCGTGCAAGTCAGCGCACTGCATTGCAAGAAAATTCTTGACCTTTCCTCCAACATGTCTCAATCTCGACAGACCGAAACACCAAATGCCTTTCCACATCAGAAAGTCAGTGGACTATCAGTGGTTGAGAGGCCGTTCGACCCACCAGGTACGGAGTCATGTATAGCAATACTAGACCACACTGACCATGTATTCTTCCACCTAGACCTCGAATGCCAATCAGCGGGTGAAGGTACATCTCACTCACCACTATTCCAGTGAAGTGCTAATAAAAGAGGTCCAGACGAAATGGACGGACGGATGGGCCTGTCTGCCATGCAGCAGCAGGACATCAGGTACTTGGTAGCCCCACGATACACTGACATAAGATCGTGTTGTATCAGGTACCAAGCCAATCGTTTGTTAGCTCTTTATGAAAAGTTTTCCAGAAGCTCCAAGACGTGGGACGAGGAAGATGCAGACTTCGAAAAGGTTGTAGACGCGCTTGAGAAATATGGTGAGTCTGCAGTGAGGCTTGGTGAGAGTCTGTTCGATATAATTATAGGCTGATGATGCTGTGCCATAGATCGGTTGATGCTCAATTCAAACCAGGTCCTTTCGCTTGACCAACCAGGCCAACACTTCCTGGAAGGGTGTTCCCGCGTGTTTAGGGAGGCCTTAAAGGGAGGCGATGCAAGTTTCGTTGACACATTGAGTACCGATTGGGTATCAATCATCCGGCCAGACAGACTAGACCAACTTATCAGCCACATCCCAACAACTAAGTTTGGGAAGATCATGTTTGTAAGTTCAACCCTTCCCATCACTCGCAGAATGCAGTATAATGACCGGCCATAGAAACCATTCTTCAAAAAGAAGGAATCATTCGGCAAAGTCGAAACGACCCATTATTATGACCGAGCTATTCGATTCCTCTTTTTCACCTTCTTCAGCTTTATCATCGGGGTCTTTGCGTGTGCACCGGCTGCTATACAGTCACTGAACGTAAAGTCGGCTGCGGGTGAAGTGGCTGTTTATCTTGTGTTTGTGATCACGTTCGGTTGGGGAGTTCAGGGACTGATTCGGGGATTCGAGAAATTACTCCTGACATGTCTGGCTTACTCTGGACTCATGGCCAATTTGCTTCGGGGTAATTGATAGACGTGGAGGCGATATGTGGAATGCAGGCTGAAAGATGGGAAGAAACTGGGTCGGACCGATGCTTCAAAGTCACTCTGACTGAATAAGGTAGGTAGTGTTCAGGGTCGTATATATTTATTGGACGTTCGTTTGTATTGGATATTAATTTCTGGCGATGTTAGTGTTGATGCTTTTGATGGATGAGGACGACAACTGTGTGCTTGGTCAGAGATTAAGATGCTAGAGGCGCGTGTATTGATACTGAGGAACAGTTCTTAAATGTCTGTTAAAGAAAGGAAGAAATAGCAGCAATAAAGACAGAGAAACTCATGAGATATTCGGTGTTTGAAGAAGTGTTGAGGGTGACAGTGAATGTAGGTGAGATGTTGAAGAGAAAGGAGGTGGGAATGTGCAGACTACCCTTCTCATTGAGGCTCAAGACAAGTGGGACTCTTATTAGGTGTTAAATCAACCATTTGCCATGGGCGGCTTATTTTTTCGATTGCGTGGGTTGCCAACTACTACGCAAGTCTATAAAGTAGGTAGGTACCTAGTTGTGACCCAGGACTGGTGGCCTCGAAAGCTTGGCCTTCTGGCTTTCTTTCAGATATGGTGTCTATAATTTTGAGCTCGATGAGAAAAATCTGATTGAAGCCAAATGCATCTATCACCACGTCCGATCCATCACTTCTCCCAACGACTGGTCCTGACACAAAAGAACAATATTGTGCCCCTCTCGTATTTACCGAACCTAACGCGAGGGCTGGAGCGATCGCCTCACAGGGGAAATTAAAACAGGATGATGTGCAGTATCTTTTGACCATGACCCAGGCGGTGAATGGCAGGCAATGGAGATTGGACGTTTTGGCGACCCTCATTGTGTAACTGGTTCATTTGTGTACCTATCTAGTCGTAAGGCATCCAGGTAGTGTCAACATTGGCAGCCAAGGAGTTGTTAAGTGAGGAATGCGTGAGATGCCCAGGTAATCATTGAAGAGTCATCGCAGGTCCGTGAATCGGCTTTACAACACTTGAGGATCCTTTCGTAACCCTTAGGCCTCGTCGCCATGGAAACTTCCCTCTGTATCTGTATCAAGTTTGAGTCCGAGTCGACAATATCCTGGGGACAGGTTGTGGGGTAACGCTTTTCAAACGCGTGCATATCAACAACGCGGTTTCAAATTGCACCAGAATGATAGTATGCAGTACCCGCGAAGGTAACCAATACACATTGGTCCCGTTTGTTTCGGAGTTGAACAACCTACCGAGACATGGGTCATGGCCGGGTCCTGCCGCCCGCCTCGTTGCGGACTAGATGCCTCACAAAAGGAAGAGAGCAGTCCATGCCAGGCCGACTGCAGTGGCTGGGAAAACACAAAGCTTTCATCATGCTTGTTCTCCCATTGCCATTGCCATGGCAATTCACATTCGTCCTCGTCAGCATTTCTCCAGGAAATAATTCAAGCTAAAATTGGCCTGTCAAATATCCTGGACGGCTGTCAATTGACCAGCCAGCGGCCCAGAAATTTAACGCAAAGGCCACACACTGGAGGCTCTTGTCAAAAGGCCAACAGCCAACTGTTATTTCAGCCTTGCGGGCGTTCTCTTCGATTCGATTCGATCCGATACGGTAAGCCTAACTGACCCTGGGGTGTCGTCGAGTCTGTCTTGACCGCTTTTCTCGCGAACGTACCACCATTGAGCAGAGTTGACCACAATCTCGACCATTCGAGATTTCCAATCGAGAAAAAGAAAGAAACCAACATTGAACGTCAACGTACGAACTGACGGCTTTCAATTCTGTCGTCGAGGTCGCTGGATGATACCGAAATGCTGTCTCTAGTGATCGATCAACCACCGAGGCGATGGTCACGGCGTGCAGATGAAGAGCTCGGCTCAAACAGTCGCCATGACGTTTGTTCACCACTTGACTTGGAAATCGAGCATCGCACTCGCGATAGCTCCAGATGAGCGGTTTGCAGTTCCCAACAAGTGCTGGCATATCAGAATGTTAACGTCGCTGCAAGGGCAGCGAGGGGGTTCTGTAGAATAAAGCGGAGCATCAGTGAGTGCGACTGAGAAGGACCTCACCTCGTGTCCACAGAAAGAGCTTAGATATATGGCAAGTGCTCTATATCATGAAGAACTCAACAAGTGCGAGTTATGTTCAAAGTCAAGTTCTGAGGAGAAATTTAATTCTTTGTATGGATCGTCAAACAAATCACCTCAGGGGTACAGTAAGGAGTTAACCCGCTGTATATATCTCTCTGTCCCGTCTGAGCCAATTGAGTGGGACAATGTGTTTTATTTCGCTGCTAGGCGCACCCATGCGAAAACCGCACCAATGATGAAGCCAACAGCAGCTTTATTGCCCTCAGTTCTTCGTGACTAGGGAATTTATTATCAAGACCTTTTGAAAAAGCTGTCCTGACAGTATTTGAAGCAGACACCGCTCAAAACTGCTCGTTACGGGTTACATTGGCTTATTATTCTTGCTGAGGATGCAAGTTGACCACCACATCTATCAAATTTCCCAATATGGGTAGCAGATTCTATCCCACAATTCCTCCAAAGCTTTGGCAACCCTTTGCCAGGCAAGACTTCCAAGCCAGGGATTGAACCCTATCTGTTCTATCGTTGACAAGATTGGTTCTTTATAAAATGGGGAGCCGTACCTCTGAAGCCTATGTATGGATCCATTAATCCGAAGCATTGTATCTCAGTCCATTAGGAGAAAACGCAAGCCAGATAACGGTCATTTGGCCACTGCTCTCCTTGAGCACTGACTGGCTCAACTAAACCCGCCGACCTTTCAACGGAGGGATTTCCGGTTGTGGCTTCACTTTACAGACTGGTCTGGCATTGCCAATGGTGATATGGAAGTTTGAGCAGCCCCTGACAAGGTCTCAGCTGCCGATATTGAGCTGGCCAACGCTCGAGTTCATTTATATTCCTTGTGCCGGAACACCTTGGCCGTGGCCACCTCATCCACCAACGCAACCGCCTTGGGCGTTCGCCACCCGAACGGCGATTATGCGAAGTTACATTGGATTTCTGTTCAATCGTGCAGTTTCTTGTTCCTTCTTCAGCTTCACCTTTCCCTCAAGGGTTGTCAGGCTTAGGCAGCGTCATGGATCTGACGATGAGCACCGAATTTCGACCCAACCGTCAAAATTGGCAATATAATTGCCCTTTATCCTGTTTACCCCCCCTCCCATCCACATATCATGATTTAAGCCCCGCTGAGGCCATCCTGTGGACGCCTCGTCCATCATCAGAAGCAGCAGCAAATAATTTACGCCTAGACATGAGAAGTCTTCAACATTACAAAGAGCGGTGAATGTAAGTGCCAGTTGATTTTGCACATCAAGGGGCTCAGCCTCTTCTCATGGGAAGATGGTGTCTTTCAAAGGCTGACGATCTACGAATCGTGAGCCGTTGAAGCTAAGAGGGGAGTCATCGCTATGGATCTCTTGTTGCCCAACCAACACCCTCACGATGTGTAACACGTCCGTCACCCAATTACATATAAAACGAGGACTACATCTACGAATGCATTTTTATCACACACCACAAGTCTCGAGCAAGTACTCTCTTTGTATCCCCTCTAGGGGGCGGTACGGCCCGCGGTTGCCACTTATTGGTCGTTTAGGGAGACGTTGCCAAGGTCATACGACAGTTAACTCGCTCATGATTCGTCTATCAGCCATATTCATGGGCGTTAAATGTGGTGCACAGCCTCTTGGTTGAGCTGTCTGCTCAGTTCGGGCTGCAACTAGAGGCAAGCTGAGGGCACTCCAGCTTAATTATCCGAGATAGAGACCAAGCTCGGCATATGCCGCATGCATGCTGTTAGCTGTATCGATGACACACGCCCGTTTAGAAGCCCCTGCTAGAAATAACACATATAAAATATCTACCCTATTGTTTGGTTCACGGTTCGAATCTACCGGTTACCTGTTTAAGCTGACCGATGCTTGTCAAAATATCTATTCGAGGTTCACATTCACCCTTGTTCTTGTATGGGTAGAACATGATGGCATGCATTTGGAATACAATTACGTGACGATAGACTGCCAACTTGACATATGCGGTACATTGGGACAAATAAGATAACAACTATTGAGCTTAGAAACTGGCTGTTATACATATTACTCTTTTGTCAATACACGGCCTGGCCAATGATCATCCACAATACTTGGTAATATACTATATTTTTCAGGCATATCTATCATACCTTACTTACGAGGGGACCAAGGTTCTTCATGAATCCATCCAAAGAAAAAAAAAAAAAAAAACTTGCGCTGGGCATCATATGTAAGCGGGCTCGATTGATTGACTGACCAGATAGTGTAGGCTTCGGTAACAAATGCATGGGCAATGAAGACTGCTTATTTCTGAATCATTCCCATTTTGTATTCAACTCTCAAGCTTTACGACAAATGTAAGGACTCATGGGCTCACTGAGAGCTGAGTTCACAAGCCCCACGATGCTCTGCAGCAATGAAGGGAACGCTAGAATCTTTTCTGGGTTAGTAGGTCGATAGATCTAACATAGAGCGTTGGAAACTGTAGGGCTGACACATCAGAGAAGATTTCGGGTCCGAATCACACCTGATAGAAAGCAAAACATGGCTCAACACTCAGATTGACATATGTCAAGTCTTTGATTTGCTGAAAGATCTTTTAAAGGTCTTACTTACAACCAGATACATTTGACTATCACAGCAGCACCACTGTCTCAACTGAGCCTCGGGAACCAACGCTCTCAGCTGGTTATCGATACCCGTCAATATGTTCTCAGCGGCTTCCTTTAGAGGCGGGATGGCGTTGATAAGGCAAGGAGGCGGCCGCCTCGATGGCTGAGGCGCTCGATGAGGCTCAATCAAATATACCCGTGGTCTAGCCTGTGCTAAGGATCACTAGTATCACTGGGCTGGGCTGAAGTGGAGGGGGCAAAAACGACGAATTCTCCTGAAATCAATAGAGTGTCCTAAGAGGGGAACTCGTGCTTCCTCGCTTATTGTATTCGAGATCTAGAGCTTCTAAGCAATCCAAGATGGAATTGTTTGCTGTCCGTGCAGTTCTAGTTGGGGCTATGAGGTTGGCTGACGAGATGGTGAGGTCCAGGTCAGCAGCGAAATAAGTCTATGCTTGCTTTTTGGGTGTTGTATAAGAGGGGATTCGTCCTGTACTGTGAGTCGTAGTTACTGGGTGAAATACAGTTAGCCTGATAATAATGCACAAGTCGCCATTTGTTTGGTTTCCCACTATGCCTCATCATGAAGTTGATAACCACCCTCCTGTTCATCTAACCACCAGTGGCAGTACGACAAATCCTTCTCTTGATCAAGGCAATATCCCTCAGGCTGACAATACCTCAAATGTTCATCGTGTGAACGGATCCGAGACAGAAACAGGATCATACACACAAGCTCCAAGTGAGAAAGCGCTTGGTAATCCCTTCATCTTCAAGTCCCCCATCCATTCAACTTAAGGGGATGGAGGATACTCCCTCACGCATGAGCCGAGGATGGTGTCTACGGCGCTTTTGGCACATTATGCCTTGTTACTTTTATCATCGCTCTTGACTCAACGATTATCTGCGTTGTGCTGCCAGTAAATTCATACCATGGCACCAACACCAATCTTTGGCTAACGCCGTTCATAGACCATCGCGGAAGACATCGGAGCCACAGCCATCGCAGCTTTCTGGTGCGGTACTAGTTTTCTCCTCACCTCCACCGTCGTCCAGTTCCCTGCTTCTCTATCTCATGTCTTTGGCCGTCGACCCGCACTACTCGCTTACTTAACAGTCTTTGCTGGTGGTAGTATCATGGCTGCTCTCGCAAATAATATTGCTGTGCTACTAGGTGGCCGAACACTCTAGGGCCTTGGCCCTGGTGGTATCCTCGCTTTGACATATGTCATCGCAACGGATCTTGTGAGTCTCAGGGAAAAGGTGGAAATGACTCGGCCTTATCTCGCTCAACTGGGCTTATGGTAGTATCCTTGGTCCCTTGATAGGCAGCGCGCTTGTCGAAGTGTCCTGGCCATGGCTGTTCTGCCATTCTGTGGTATTGCATACATCTCTATCCCTATCACGATGCGCATCAAGAGAAAGTAAGATGTGTCAATCAACACAAAGATCAAGGAGTTTGATTGGATTGGAACAGTCATTTTTGTTGGCTCTTTGGCAAGTTTCGTGATTCCTCTGAGCTGGGGTAAGTTGGATATCCTTAAAGTTTTTCACCGCGTAAGTATTTGCTGAACAACAATGCTGGGTGGCATCATGTATGACTGGAGTAGTTCTCGGACTGTCATTCCCTCCATCTTTGGTATCCTAGGCCTCATCGCTTTTGGCTTCCACATCAAGTTCTGCAGAACATACTCCCGCTGCGACCCTCTCCTACGACCCAGTCTTTTCACCTCTGTTACAGCCCTCTCTGCATACTTTGCTACCATTATCCATGACACTATTGTGTAGTGTCTCCTTTACTACGACCCCTTATACCACGAGCTTAGAGGATTATCTCCTGTTTCGGCTGGTGTTGCTGTGTTACCATTTACTGGCACAGTTGCACCCGCTGCTGTCATGGTAGGCCTCTTAATTGCCAAGACAGGTGCCTACAGGCCATTTATCTGGGCTGGATGGGTACTTGTACTACTTGGGATGGGTTTGATGATGCTTTTTGAGAGAGACACTGAGACTTTCAGATGGGTGCTCATGTACCTTACCGGTGGTCTTGGGCTCGGTATTCTCTACTCAGCTCAAGCCTTCGCCGCTCAGGCTGCAGCATCTAACTCTGATCTTCCATTTGCCGCCAGTCTGTATTCTTTCTGTCAATCTCTTGGTCAAGCATTGGAGTTGCCGTCGGAGGTGTCACTTTCCAGAACGAGTTTCGCAAACAGATAGAGAAGAGCCCAGAATTTGCTTCTAGGGCAGATGGATGGGTTAGGGATGCATCAGCTCTAGTTCAGGTTCTCAAGAAATTCCCGCTAGTATGCAACTCATGAAAGACACAATTGTGAATGGATATATCAAGGGTCTGCGAACTGTCTGGCTGGTGTTAACTCTGGTTTCTTGCGTTGCCCTTCTGATGTCGCTCGTGTGCGTCAAGGGGAAAAGCCTAGACCGAAAGTTCGAGACCGAACATACGCTGGACTAAACTGCCAATGGGGAGAAGGAGAGCCAAACAACTCCGAAGGCAGATGTTTGATACTGCAGCCAACTCTTTATTACTCCTTCTGATAGTTCTTTAATTATTATTACTTGGCACTGAAAAATACTCTAACCATAACATTTACATGACGCACTATCATCCTGTTTCTCATACATCTATGTCTAAATGCCCTAATAGTCCTCTTCGGGGAGGTTATGCTCCTAAGGTACGGGACTTTCATGGTGAAAGCCGAAGTCCACAATACCATCCACAGATCGAGGTATTGTCGCGACATTTTTCGCGACTGAGTGAGCTCGGTGATTTCTCTCAACACCACCATGACTTCGAACCCAAATGAGAGATAGGCGAATACACAGTTCCACCAACTCTTGTGCTCGCTGTCGAACTAACGAGTCGATGCATGATTTCGGAAAATAGCGAATGTTGGAGTACCTCGAAATAGCCTCAATCGAGTCGGAGAAGATGGTTACTGAGCGTATGCCAGCATCCGATTGTTTCCTGACATTTCGTATAGCAGCTTCTAAGGCCCCAGCGATAGCCATGAGTTCGATATCTCCTATATGAGAGTTGTGTTCTTGAACTTGCCATCCAAATTCCTCCCAAACTCGCTCCCCGCTTTGGTCATTTGCGACAACAACTGCACCGCCACCATCGACGACGTTTGAAATTGATCTATCGGTCCAGGGCACTAATGCATCCCTCCTTTTGTCTTCGCATATGTTGGTGGGGAGATGTTTGCTCTGGCCTTCGGGCAGTCGAATAACGGTACTTGGGAATGGTCTGCTATTGATATGTGTGAGTGTCTTTCTGGCTTCCATTCTAGCCTGTCTGTCCTTGTTTTTAGAAGGTTTGCACTGCTCGCAGAAAGACTTCTGCAAACTTTTTTGCATTCGCAACCTCTCTTCTTGTGCTTCTTGTTTCTCCTTTTCAACTGCCCTGCATTTTAGCAAGCTGGGCTACTTTTTTGGCGATGCCTTGCTCTTTTTTGGCCTTCATAGCCTCAGTCAGTTCTTGTGTGGGAGGCCGAGTTGCATCGTTTGGTAGATCAAACAGTTGGAATCCATGCGGGTGGAAGAAAGACGAAGACACTTCGTCCACTTTAAATATAGGCTGCTCAACCTGAGTTCTTTTATCCCGCAGTGATCTATCCAAGAGTTGAATGGGAGATGCCAGTTCTTCCCCCTGTTCTTCGAACAACCTCCTTCAGGCTTCGGTGCTCAGGCGTTGGTGCATTTGCGAGGCCAACTCGGCCATGAAGATAGTCGATCATGGTGTGTTGGAACACAGCTATGCAGTCATGTGGATATGGAGAGGGTACGATTAACATTACGCTGAGTTTCTCTAAAGTTGCCGCATCTTATAGATAGGGTTCATGGGTTGAGTTTCTGGACGAATTCCCTTCACGTGCTACATGTTGATGATGCTCGGAAGAAGTTTATTCAACTTGGTAAATTTAGGCAGCAAAACTCTTGTTTGCGAACATTTATCTAAATGGTCAAGGGCTCAACGAGGTTTGCATCGTCTTTCTCTTATATTTTCTTGAGTTTCGGACTACTATTTCTTTTTAACTTGTAATAGTCTGGCGTTGAGAGTTTAAACATCATGTTACATCAATGTCTATAATTGATGCTTGTTTCATAATAGTCTGACTCAAAATAACATCAAGAGTTCCTTTGAAAGCAGTGGATATTTTCCGAGACGTTTCTCAGAATCCAAGGCTTGGGCTGGCGTTGCCGCTCAAATTACACCCTGATATTTCAAGCGTAACCAACAAAGGAGCAATTCACAAAGCTAGCAGAACACCTTTTGACATATTAGTAATACGAACACCCAGAAGTTGCCTGTAAAAGGAATTACCAAGGCAAGCGCAAATCACAGTTCCGATTACACGGCTTAATTGCAGAATAATTGCATGCCTTGCTTGATCTGGTAATTTATACTTAGCTGTTCATGAATGGAATTAACCAAGCCCCCTCAGATTCTGTTGATGATGAACATTGAGACCAGAAAACATAACAAGAAAATGAGGCAAGATGGCCGAGCGGTCTAAGGCGCTGTGTTCAGGTTCAATTCGAACTAGAAACGATTCGCAGTCTCGAAAGGGGCCTGGGTTCGAATCCCAGTCTTGTCAGCTTTCATTTTTCCCAAGTTTTGCCATGAATCTTGAACATCCTTTTTGGGGGCTTCTAGTATTCGATATGTGTCTCAAGTACCTACCTACTGGAGGTACACAGCTAGAGTAGAGATTGAATGAATGGTTCTGAGTTGCGGGTGGTTATCATTGGGTCTTCCGGGCCGTTAAATCCAAAATGGCGTCAAGACCAACCCAGTGCGATTTCTGCAGTGGTTTTTGAGTTTCCCTGCCCGTGGCTGTTCATAGCTCAGGTACAGCCCCTCTACCTGATAGCGCACGCGCTTGTCGCGCTTCGCGATCTCAACCGCGTAAATTGATTCCCTTAGTGAGGCTTTCAACCACTCTCTCATCCCGTCCGCACCTCACCAATCCTTTATCAACTACCTACCCTCAAACTGTCATGAATGTCTTGGACGCCATATCCGAAATGACAACGGCCTCGTCATCTTCTAATCTGTCGTCACCGACATCTTTCGTAACGGCGCATGATGCTAAGCTCGATGAATCTACGGCCGCCAGTAGCCCCGTACATGAGAACCCTTGTCCCTATCGCGATGCGCGACAACTGCCCCGCGACTTGAAAGCACACTGCCATATTTTTCTTGAAGAACAACTCTGTATATTTGCGCGTCTTTCAACTACTTATATTCATACTGACGTTAGAATAGACAGTTCCGCGATTAATCTCCTGAACAGCATTGTCGGCTCCGGCGCATCTAAACGCACACCAAAGAAGCACGTCCTTGTCCCTCCTCCGAGCCATCTCGCTCTATTAAATACTCTCATCATTCATCCTCTCCACACTACTCGTGCCGATAAGAAGGAGCAGCTTGATGTTTCCTCCCAAGCCCTCGACTATTTGCGCAATATCCTCACAATTGTTGGCCCCATCAATGCCGATTTCAGAACAGCCTTCCAATTCAGTTCCGCTCCACGTTGGAGTCGCCGATGGGATCAACATGCACAAGGGAACGATAGCGACATATCGGATGTGGACTCAAATGACGACAGCGAACGACTTCGAGGCAAACTTGCCAACGATGGCAGCGTATGGAACCGTGGGCAAGACTTTTGGTCAACTATTGGGTGGGCGTTCAACTGCAGCACCTTATATCCAAAGCGATGGCGGTATTGGAAAGCTTGGTTAGAGCTGATGTTGGATGTCTTGGAAGCAGACTGGAAGGAGCGCGAGCGACGCGACAAGGAAGCACAGCTAGCAAATGGTCCACAGAGCGAACTACCTCGTACGGCACGCAGCGAATCCATCATTGTCATGTACATGGACCAACAAAATGGGCGACAAAATGGAGCTAAAGGATACGTCAAAGCCATTTTCGCAGATGGAGGTGAGATATCCTCGTCTGCCTTCCGAGAGGTCTTTGATAAGGAGCCTCGAGGCCCGCGCAAGATGTCTAAGAAACGAAAGCGGGAACAAGTGCTCGACCTAGAAAACGACAAATTTGGCGATTATTTCGATGATGAATCCATATCCTCAGGAGTTTCTGAACCACCAACGCCCCAAAAACCCAAAGACACCCGAAAACTCGGGACAGCAGGGGTACATGCGCCAGGCCTAGTCGAGTCTGTTGACATACGCCTTCGCCTCTTCAAGCTACTTTCCGCAGTGACATGGTCGCTCAAGAAGCCGTCCGATCTTCATCGTTTATATGAAGAGTATACTGCCTCCCTTAAACTTCTACCACTTCCTATGTTTTCTCTTTTTACATGTCAGCGACCAAATCCTCTTCTATCCGAAGCCCATATCACTATCGTCAAGGAATTATTCGACCTACTGCTACCATCATCCTACAAGGATCCTTCCAAGGTCGACCCGAAAGGCGATGCAGATGGAGGTTTGACCTTGCAGATCCTGGAAGAGTGTTTTGTTCCTCATCCGGCAAATACCGTGGCTCTGGAAGACAACGCAAAATTGTCACTGGTTGTTGAAGATGCTATACAACTTTTGTGGGCATGCGATTTGATGGTCTATTCTGAAAATTTTGAACAAGCCGTTAAGAATGGCATCAAAGCTCGAGAAGGAAAAGCAAAGAAGCGACGTACTGGGAAGGTGAAGGGCGATGAAAGTGATACCCTTGCACAAGAAATCCTTACTAATTCAGGTGAAAGAATTCGAGTTTTGCTGGAAGTCTTGAAAGCTGTTCGGGAAGCGGAGTAATGGCAAGGCTAATGTATTCGGGAATTTTTGTGATTCTTAGTATTGTACAAATTATAGACTACCCCACCACATAGACGTAATGTCGTAATGAATGATGATATCCGAAAATTTTTTCTCATTGAATCTGTTTCGTGGCTCTTTTCGTGGCTCTTGTACAGTGTTGTTACAGATGATGTAGTAATGTAATCATTCAAGGCTGAGCGAAGCTCGATTGCTTCAATGCTTCTTGGTTGCCGTCGGGGTCCAAGAAGTAGGTTGCCATGTCTCACCCGGTGCCCTGGCCTTGGCTTTTGCCCAAGGATCATCCTTTTTTTCGACATCTTCCTCAACCTTCTTCGCGCCCGTATCAACCTGCTTACCTTTCCCAATATGTTGTAAAGGACTGGCCTTGGCAGGAGAAAGCAATGGTGCGGGCGCAGCCTGTGGTGCTTCCATAACTCGCGGTTTGGCCTCCCACCGAGCATCCGCCTCAGCAGCAAGCTTCTGCATTCTCACCCGGCGCATAACATCACTGTGTTGTTCCTCGATACTCGGGGGCTCCTCTCGCGTATGTCGTAACCATTGATGCCACTGCGGGCTGACCTTTACGGAAGAGTAATGTGTTGATCGGGGGTATTTAACAATTCGTCGCCAGCGCTCGTTACTTTCGGCTCCTCGCTTAAGTCGAAACTCCCAGTATGTGTTGCCCTGGAGGTCATAACCTTGTGGTGTGTAAGTGAGTTTTCAAAGAGTGCCAGTGGGAGGATAAGCAACGTACCCATGAGAAAGCGCTTGCGCCATGGTAGGCGAAGAGCTTTCCACTTGTACCAGGCCCGCGCGATAGGACCAATCTGGTGTGTGGGCATAGCGCTTATTGTTTCAATTGCGATTCTAGATGTCACCACAGAATTGGAGGGGCGCAAATGTTCTGGTGATGTCTTGAATCCATGACAAATACACAGCCACCTCATGATACACCAGCCACCCCAGTCCCAGCCACCTCTTAAACCCTCAGCCCACGTCATTTCTGGATGCTGGGTGTTGGGTGCGTGCCGCCCAATCTTACCTTGCGATCCAGAGTGCTAATTCCTTGGATACCTACCTCAGATACCCGGGACCATCCTATTCTTCCTTCATATTCCCCTCAGTCAACGCTTGACTTCTCACCTAAGAGTTGATCTTCGAGATAGATCCTTGGAAACAGCTTCATTTCTTTTATTGCATGCAAATCGATACCCACCCTCCCTAGGCTTGAGAAGCTGTGCAACTAGCGACAACGCTTCCGCGGCGTTTACAAAACCGACGCTTAAACCTCAAATCGTGCCAACTGAGATATAAATCTAAGTTCTTGTCCTTCAAAGTGTTAGGTTACTACATCCCGATAATTTAACTGCGAATTCGTCGTCGTCATCATGGCCTCCGTGTCGTCGCTAGATAAAGACTTGCGCAAGATGCGTCTAGAGAAATATACACCAGCCGCTGCGAATGAGGCTCGCTCATGGATTGAAAACATTCTAGGAGAGAACCTTCCTTCATCAGATCTTCTCGAAGGACTCAGAGATGGGGTTGCTCTATGCAAGTAAGTCACCTCCTACCCTGGCGATCATGAATGCGGGACTTACACAACTCTCAGACTCGCGAATCTTGCTTTACCACCCCCCGGAGTCCGATTCAAACAATCAGCCATGCCTTTTGTACAGATGGAAAACATCTCCCTCTTTCTCCGTGCCTGCCAATCTCCACCATTGAACCTTCACCAACACGATACGTTCCTAACGGTCGATTTGTTTGAGCAAAAGGACCCGGCGCAAGTTCTGCAGTGCATCGGCGCATTCAGCAGAGCAGCTCATGTAGCCAACCCTCAGGACTTTCCCACGTCGATTGGGCCCAAGAACCGATCTGGAGCTATTACGCCGCAAGGGACCGGCTCACGGACACCTACGGGAACGCGCAATCGGGGTGCATCTGTCACCAGTAATAAGTCACCCGCCCTCGGACGGTCTGCTGCCCTGCCTCATCGAACGGGTGATTCTGGCTCTGGGCGATGGAGTCCTACCAAGAGTCCCACCACAAGGAATGGGCCCGAATCTCCCGGCGCCGTTAGCAGCTGGAGCAAGAAGGAGCACGAAGGCACAACAGCACCAGCCTGGAATATTGCTCAGTATGGTTATCTAGGAGGCGCCAGCCAAGGTAACCTTGGTATATCGTTTGGTGGAAGGCGACAGATCACCAATGCCGGCCCCCGCGTTCCAAGCCTCGCCGAGAAGGAGCGTCACCGAAAAGAAGAGGAAGAGCGTGCTCGCCGAGAAGCTGAGGAAGAAGAGAGGCAGCGAGCCGAGGAAGAGGAACGCGCACGAATTGAAGAGGAGCTCAGGTGGGAACATGAGACGGAACAAATGCGAGAAAAGGAGCGACAAGCAGCTGAAGAAGAGAAGCGAAGATGGGAAGAAGAGGAACGACAATGGAAGCTAACAGAGGAGAAGAGGCGTAAGGAGGAAGAAGAAGCCGAAGCCAGACTCGCCGAGGAGCGGAAAGCCATGAAGAGCCGCGGTGA
The DNA here is from genome assembly GCA_012932025.1 of Fusarium austroafricanum. NCBI lineage: Eukaryota > Fungi > Ascomycota > Sordariomycetes > Hypocreales > Nectriaceae > Fusarium > Fusarium austroafricanum. The sequence goes on along the minus strand of JAADJG010000104.1, from coordinate 6,080 downwards.
TACTAAACTTACAGGGCAGTTCCTCAGCCAGTATCGAGCCGACCAAGGGGCGTCACAACAGGATGGTGCTTCAGAAGATGACTACAAGAACCGTGTCAAGCAGCTAGAACAAGAGTTGGAGCTCGCTCGTCAACGCGAGGCCGAGTATGAGCGAGAGCGTCAAGAGAGAGCTCAACGACATAGAGACGCTGAGGCCAAGCCTACCCTTAAACCAAAGCCCAAGCTAGTGTCCAGCCCTCCAACCCGATCTGATTCTTGGTCCAAGGATGAGCGAGAGGTTCTGCGGACTCGATCTCCTTTCAACAGGGAACCTGTACAGACAAATAACGCCCCTGTCTTGCCCTCAAGATCACCTCGACCCCTCCCTGATCCGACTGCCCTTCCCCGGGCCAAGTCACCAAACACCAACAGCCGCCCGCTCCCAGATCCTGCCACATATTCACCCAAGCCTACTCCCGTCGCTCCAAGCCGTACCGACCGCTTCCTATCAAGTAATCCAGCTCCTTCACCATCACCAGCACAGACAACTTACTCCCGCGAACTCGGCGCCACAGCTGAGCGCGATGCCGAAGACCAGCGCCGTGCTCAGAGCCAGAACAAGACCAAATCTGGCGGATGGGCATCCAAGTCACTCCTAGAACGCGAGATGGAGATGGAGCGTCAACGACAGCGTGAGTGGGAAGAAGCACAAAAGGAGACTGCTGCAGCGGTGCGCTCTAATGATGGCGTAGATGGCATCGGTGGCGGTGTCGGTGGTAGATGGGATGTCGGACAATGGGCTGGCTACACTGGTGGAGATAGCCAGAATAAGGGGTCAGTAGGTATTGGGGCTGGTCGAAGACAGATCGTAGGACCTCGACCACTACCTGAACAACCGAGGTAAGGCATTGGTATACAAATTGAAGCAAGTTGTTTTTTTATGAGAATGTAGGGAATGCTGGTTTAGGGACAGATCACGCTGTGATCGATTCTGATAGCCGAGAAAAGCTCGAAGTAATTCAATTTGTTCATGATCACTATCAACTCTCTTCATTTCAAATGAAGGTTGGCTGCAGATTGTTCTCGACTGCGTTAACACATTGGCACCTTGATAGCGAGAACTAAAGGAACCAAGCTGATTATGTGGATGGTTTTTATGTTGCAACCTCGTGTATTATGATATCTCTAAGCGACTAAAATGATATCCCTCGTATGCTTAAACCTGGTTTCAACATCGATTCTCAAGCACATATTTGCTCCAAGCAAATCCACCCATATTGTCTAAATCTATCCCTGGAAGGTTTAACACCGTTTGCTCCATGCTTGATATAAAGCCAATCCAATCGGACGTTCTCACACATGGTTCACCTCTCCCACCGCGGCTTCATCGCGACACCGCTTGCACATACACCATCCGCCCAGACTGCCTCTCGCCCATTCTCGCCGTTGTTGAACCGGTAGGTTAACGTCACAGTAGTGGTTTAGAATCTCCTCGCCCTTCTTGATACCCCCTGGGCGACCACCCACGACACGCTCTTTTCTGGCTTCGAGAACCATGCGGCCACCCCATTCCCATGTGACGTTAGGGTCGCAGTCGTGATTCGCGAGACACCAATAGGGGTGTACGGCGGCAACATCGGGACGACCATCTCTGGGGTTTTTACGGGCGGAAGCAGTACCTCGAAACTTGGCGTATAGTGTGTTGAGAACCCAGAGATCGTATTCTGCGAGTGAAGCGTAGATGTCGATATCCATCTTTTCCAAAACATGGAACGGGATCTCAATATTGTATTTGAAAGAAAAGGGTAGGGTCCATTCAGGAGGCGGACCGGCGTTTGGTGAGACATTGATGTCATTTGTCCGAGTCGGAACAAAGTCACCCCAGATGTACTTAACCTCTCGAACATCAAGTGGGTTAACCTCCTCGTGGGCTGCAATCGACAGGACACGAGAGAGCAGGAGGAGATAAAGAGTCTGGTCTGCTTCGAATGCGTCAGGGTCCTTGGCGATTGCGTCAACATCCTTCTCGCAAACCGCTGGGTGATAGCGCCTCATAGCTTGATCGAAGCAGTACTGGGTACAGAACACGGTATCATAACATTCAGGGCAGCTGACGGGCTCATTTTCACTACCCAATGGTGGCAGATCGGAACTGCAGGCATCACAAATAGAATCCTTCAAGCGGTTATTGGCAGTGAGGAGCGAGTACTCCTTCAGTACCGCCTCGCCAGGCGCAATATCCTCTTTTGCAAAGACTCCAAGCTGCTTGCATGTTGGAATGATTTCGTAGTCATCAGTACTACTGGCTCCTTCAAGTAGTACAGGTAAGGTAGCAACCTCGACAACACATTTAGGTGCCATGACGCTCAGATGCTCATTGAGATCAGCCAGTGACTCTGAGGCGAAGCGATCAGGTTCATGGTTGTTCCAGGGGTAGACCTCGCGACGGACGAGGCCTTGATCGGGAAGGTTGGAGTAATCAATGTCAATGTCATCGCGGCGAAGCCTTCGACGGGCGACAGTGATGATGTTGTTCTTGGTGTCGAGAAGTTCTTGATTCGATGGTGATAGTTGAAGACCACGCTGGCAGAAGCTGGCAGCACTCTGTAGCGAACCACAAAGCAGAAGACCCAGTGAGAGGATTTGATATGCACGAACTTGAGCTAATATCGCCAGTCGCTTCACTGATTCGTCTTCTATCTCTGAGCCAGCCTCGTTGTTCTGAAGCTCATCTTGAAGTAAGTTTCCGTGCGCTAGGACATCTGGGAGGGGAACTGCCGTATGCATCTGCAAAGACTCAAATGCCTGTTGATGATATTCGAAACCTTCGTTCAGAACCTCATCTGCCAGTAGAAGTGCACGATATGCATCGCCAGCTGCGAGATCTGGGTATCCCAGGTCGGAGTGGATAGCTGCACGATTGAGGTAGAGTATCAAGTCATAGGGTAGGCCGGAGAGTCCCTCAGTCAGCTGTGATCGCCTATCCAACAACTGCTCGTTCCGAGCAGTTAGGTCCATTTCGCGATCCAGCTTGGAGAACTGATCGATTGTTACGTTGATGTTAGTAGTTCTGGGGAATTGTATAAGTTGAGACAAGTGTGGATGTGGTAAAGAGGAGTGAGAGAAAACTTGAACTAATGGATCTAGGCTAAGACTTGGCTGCGGGACCCTTGGTGTAGAACAGAGTTCGTCTCCAGTATAAATCTGCAGCGGTAACAGTTGTATAAGAACAAGAGGCACAGGAAGAAGGAGAAGTCGAGAAGTGACGATGACAGTCGTCAAGTTGCCAGACAAGGATTGAGGAGCTAAGGTACCGAAAATAGGACAACACGTCGGGGGCGATTCGCTATTCGTCCAAGAGGCTTGATATTAACCGTCCTCTGTAACGGGTGGCTTTTTCTTTCTATCTTTTTTTTTTTTTTGACAGAGCAGTCAGGCAGGGATGGTTTCCCGTAAAGACCCTGAAATCTTGATATTATTGCCGAAGCAAAAAAAAAAGGGTATTTCGATATGCAGTTAATTAAAACAAAGGAAACAGGCTTAGCAGTATCAACTATCAAACCAAATGTTGGCTACCGATGTTGGTTGATGGTTGTCACCGGAGCGAAGGTTCCGGGTCACACGAGAGCAAAGTGCAAGAGAAGAAATGTGTGCGGTGTGATCGACTCAGCAAGGGAAGGGATGTCTGTTGATGATTTGATCGCCAGGGTCCATCCATCCCGTTTCAACCTTCCAATTCAAATTTCCAGCCAAATGGGTGGGAGGAGAGAAGAAACGTCCCACCGAAAAAACGTCACCTCCACCTGGATTACCAACTGCAGCTGTCAAATACGAAAACGCTTGCTTGTAACGGTCAATTGCAATGAAATCATACCTACCTAGGTAGGTACCTAGGGTAATATAGGTGTCCTTCATGTCAAGGTACCTATAGTACGATAATGACTACCTACACAAGCAGATACCTACCCGGGTACTGGCAGCCTTGCTATCAGATCCTGCAAATGACCGAAGTTTTATTATTGCCAGTCTTTCGTCAAACTCTTGTCTTTGATAAGCCAGCCAGCTTTGCCGGGCCGGTCTTTCGAGCGATGGCCTGGGTACCTACCTACCTACTATAGGGAAGCAACCAATCACACCACTCATGTCGAACCTGAGATCGAACCAAAACCAACTTTTCTCTGGTGCATATGCAGCACATCAAGTGGCTTATTCAAGTTTAAGTTATTTGCTAAGATAATCAATCTGATTTCGAGGGGAGCTCTTCTCTTCACTTGGATTTTCGAGTTAGCCATGTCCGGATGCCGACTTGGCAGAGCTCATGTCTTGAAGTCGACGTGGATTCGAGATGTGAGTCTATTGTTGGTTCGCTAAATGCGTGCCGAATGCCCTGCATGCGTGAGAGTGACAACAGAAACGAACTCACCGTCTCTTATACGATATCAAGAGGCTTTCCACTCCTCAATTGAAGGAGTCCGTCTGTGAATGGATCCTTAAAGGACACGCCCTCTAAAACATGACTGACGCCTTGAATGAATCGGCTGTAATGTTGCATCACATAAGAGTACTGCAGGCTACCTAAAATAATATCAAGGAGAAAAAAAGAAGAAGAAGTTAGTCGAGAGGCTTCCAGAGACATCCATCATCCATAGATGCCCACTCGAGAATCGCATAAATGGAGGGGTGAGATTTTGGAGGGGTCGGTTGGAGGGGCAGAAAGCCAAGACAGGGGCCAAGGGTTAGCCAGCTGGCATCTGCCCTGGAAATTTTGTCAGGGCCAACCATGACTGAGCTGATATTCTCCGTAATGACTTGCATCCAGAATGATTCAATTGACCAGAGAGTATTGAAATACTTACCTAAGAAGGTAGGTAGCTTTACAAACGAGACATTGCTCCTGGTTAGAGCTTGGGTTGAATTCGCTCACGAACACCCTCATCCAGAGTGCTCATCGACTTCCATGAAGGTATCTGAGTATTTACCAGCCGTGTGGTCACCTCCGTGAGACAAGTTCTAAAGGGAGCACACCACGATCGTTCGAAATGGAACGGCTCCATAGCGACGCGCTTAAACCCGCCTAGCAGTCCTGCACAGCGTGCCTATGCCCTCCTAATACCGGACATACGTCACGAAACTGCCGTCAGAAGAGCTCCGCCAAGCCGGGCAAGCACATGCTTGTGGCTTGAGGTACAAGGTCAAGTACCTGGCAACTTTTGGATTTTGAGTTTTCTCAACACGACTAAAATCCTAGACTTGAGCACTCATTGTTATCATGTGCAAAGGCAAAATACGTCAGGAGCAGCCGTTTGTTCTGTTCTTTGCATAATTCCGGACATTTTTACCAGTCCAACTAGACATTATTTTCACACAAATAATAGGCAAAGATACTCGAACATCTAAGGTGAAGGAGCTACCTTAGTAGGAAGGAGGACCATCAAGCTACAGACAGGAGCCGGAGCTATCAGGATGCTGCAATCTGCTATTGGCGTTGTGTTGTGTCAGCACCTGGTGATGATGATGCTACGTTGGCTTGGCTTGACAAGGGTTAGGTAGGGCTCCATAGCACGTCAGCAACTCAAACCACATGTTCACAGCAAGCTAGATCTAGTGCCTATGCTTAAAGATCTTTTTGAGATCAACAAGCTATGTTAATAACTATTTTTCATCCAGTTGTGCATCTTGATAATGTTTACTAATATGGTTGCAAACCACTTAAATCAAACGGCCAACTCCATTTACTGAATATTGGCCTATTAATTAATAGCTAAGCTGGAATCAAAGTTAATCTACTAAAGATTTATTGTCAACGGATGGGACACCACGCGGCTAAACTGGCCCATAATTGACTTGCATTATCTCGAAACAGAAATCAATCAAACACGGCTCAGAAAGCTCAGTATCAGAAAGTCAAAAAATCAAACTACTGTACCGTCTATCACGCTACTGCTGTACACTCATCATATCATCTTCTGTCCTTGAAACAGGTCTAGGCTGTCGATGAGTTTCATCATTCTTGTTACTTTCAACCATCATCGAGACTCTTGAGATACTCGAGAAGCTATCGTGAGCCCGTTTCTGTCCTTCCCCACCCCGTACTTTATGCC